>JAPYZH010000432.1:0-56725 GCA_030523085.1 Meteorus colon
AAAATATTACTCAGGTGACGTACTTTCAAGGTGGTTCACTAGACGTTTCATAAATCTCAAGGTAGATAGCACTCGAGTCACACAAATTCAAATTGGAAAATTCGTTAAAATTTGAAGACAAAAGTTATTGAACCGGAATTCAATGTTAACTTAATACATTAAACAAAAAGTGTGTCAATTTTGTTTAGTTTGATCATAACCATTAGAATTTATGAGATAATTAGTTTAAATCGTTTATTGCGACAAAAAAAAAATCAACAATTCATAGGTAAATTCTAGAAATGGACACGGCACGGTACTGACATTTAAGTGATATATTGTGAGTTTTTTCTGAGTGGCAAGTTATGTTATATAAAAATAATGTTGAAATATATTTATAATTATCCAATAAAGACAAAAATTTCATTAATTGATTATTTATTAATGACCTGTGAGAACAAACAATACAGGACATTGAATATCACAGTTAGAACGGAATCACCCATTTATCTTTTCGGCGTTCTTTCTTTCATAGTCCAGTCAACAAGTGCCTTTTCGGTCAACTTTTTTCATTAGTCTCATGTGGATGATTTTGGAGAAGAAGAAAGATTTGCTCGCAAAAATTTCGAAAGTTATAAATAATTGACTTAGACAAAAAGGGGATTAATTTTCGCGATTATCTCAAAAACCGCTCAGAATTTTTCAAACCAAAAAAGAAAATAAACAAGTAGGGTTGTATTAGCTCGCTCGTTGCACTCGCTCGCGTATAGGGTGCCCATATTTGGTAGTTTAATATCATGATAATAGTAATTTATTATTATTTAATTTAATATAATAATAATATAAAAATATAAAAAATAATAATAATAATAAAAAATAAAAAAACATATGTTTCATGAGAATACTAAAAAACTATTCAACCCAATCTAACCAAGATCCAATCAGCACTGAATTATGTCAAGCCTTATCGATAACGCCATGGACCATCCAAACCGCGCTATTAGTTCTGACGTAATCGTACCACCAAATTTTTTACCACACACACACACACACACACACACACACACACACACACACACACACACACACACACACACACACACACACACACACACACACACACACACACGTCAAGATCTTCTAAAAAATCGATTTTTCATTTTCAGGGTGAATACAACAACTTGCTAAAGGGAAGTTAAAAAGAAAAGGACGGAATTTCCTGAAAAAAAAGTTGGATTCTCAGAACTGTAGGACCAATATTTATAATTTTCCCGGAGGGATGAAAATACGGCTGAAAACGGGTGCTCTGACTACACAAGCTACACCTCCTTCGGACACTGTACCAATATAAATTATTCAAACATATTATATACAGGCTCCAGAATAGATCCCCGTTGACAAAATTAGAAATTTTTCGTTTTTCAATTTTTCATTCACAGTTTTCGTAGTCGCACAATTGAAAACTTAAATTAATCATCAAAACTTTTTATTTTTTCCATATTATCAATAATATATTGGTACAAATACTATACGTGGAGAATTTTTCTAGCTGTATCGTATTTGGCTGAAATGATGGATGAAAACGGAACGATCACACTTTATTATTTAAAAATTACACCTAATATTAAAAAATTTCAAGCCAGATCTTGACATTTTAATTTGAAAACATATCATTGTTTTGTTCATCAGCCAGATAAGAACGACATCTCTGGAATAACTCGATATTGTTGTGATTGTGCAAATGGTAGATACTATATACTATTTATCTCGCGCTCGATATTTAGCGAAAATTGTAAAACCTGCTGAGATATTTAGTCGTCTGTTTATTGATCAAAAAGTAAGTGTCGTCGTAAATGAAGACCGTGATGAAGATTAATCTAATCATTATTTTGATTATAATTTTTTTTTTCTGTATCAAAATTCAAAATATGTCCCAACAGTATGAAACAATATTTAAGTTTTACCTCTAAGTGCCTGTTGAATCATTATTAATCGTTCTAACTACTTTCGGCTACTGATTCTTTATGTTTATCTTTTGCGAAGATATATTTTTGGCGAAAAAAAAAATTCCTACATATTTATTTGTACTAACAAAAAAAATATAAGTTTGTTAAAACACAAGATTTTGAGAAAAAAATGAGTTTTTGATTTTATTTTGAATTGTTCCACCACTTCAAAAAATTCAAAAAAATTCCTGAGTATAGAGGAGTATAAAAAAGATTTTCTGACGAATTTTGGTGAGTGACATATTTCAGAAAGGCTAAAAAAAAAGATTATAATTTTATTTTTTTTGTTAAAAATCGGCTTTCCGTTTAAAAATCATGATAATATTATTTTTTCATGTTATGGACTCGTAAGAATTAGGGAAAAAATCATCATTGAATTATTCCGAATTCTACTATAAAAATAATTTCGAAGAAAACATTTTTCTTGAAGTTCTCGAATACCGTTTGAGTTGAAGAGCTGAAAATTGAGGTGAATTTTTTTTGATTCGACACCAAATTGACCCCCTAAGTATGAGTCAAAAAAGCCATGGGGGCAGAATTCCCATATTAATCCGACTATGCTCTTTATTTATAAATGGGTCATTCCACGGGTAACTTTAGAGGTGAATTTGAAATGCACTATTTCAATTTTTTCTCATAATTCGAATGAACAATGAATTAATTCTATTAAATCCATATAGCAACACTTGAATTCCTTAATATTTTTGAAAAAATCGAGCTTTTTCAAAAAGTAGGTTCCAAGGGACTGACGAGAGTTCCAGGGGACTGACGGAAAACGATGACTTTATTTTAGAATCAACTTTTTAATCAATAATTTAAACTTTTTATTAATAATCATTAGCAATTATCCAAAACAGTAATTAAAATATGTTTCATGCGTAACCTCAATACATATTTTCTTATATTAATCATCGTTAAACTATTACATCTCTTATTACTTATTTTAATAGTACTATTTTAATTTTTTTCAAACTTTGAATACAAGTTTTTTGAACAAGTTCTAGCAGTAACATAAATTATTTGTCGCAAACATTAATAGTTTTATCAAATGTATGAGTGACACTATTACGTTTGGTACTTGAAATGGGTATTGGTAATTTTTCTAACACCTGTTCAAATGATATGTCAGTTGTATCATTTTCATCTAATTGAAATAAAATTCATTGTCATTTCATTTTTTGTGTGATGTCACAACCAGCTCCTCTTCGCTTCTTTTGTTGTAATGAAATCTCCAATACTGTAATTGATCAGTTGTTCGGTTATAGATTTTCCACTCGGCTTCTCAAGTGTTCTTGTCTTTTTGGAGCAGCGGATGTTGAATGACGCCCTGAACGATTACTATTATTTTTTCAATTCTATCTTTTCCAACTTGTAATGTTCACAAGTTATAGGATCACAGAAGCAACTTAACGATTTCACAACAAGACGGTTAGGACGTTGTACATCACCAACAATTTGATGAACTCTGAGTGTCTCTTGAAAAGAAATTTGTTCATTCTGGTTTGTGTTCATCAGATCATCAATTTTTTAATATCAACATCGTCAAAAATTCAAATTTTGATTTTTTTTTTTTTCCTTCGTCCAATAACGAGATTTATCCATAATCTAAAGAAATAATTTTGGTTTTTTGATTTTAGATAAACCAATAATGAGTTATGATGTCCACGGCAAGAGCATTTTTTTTGAGGCGTCAAGGGAGATGAGGTACCAACGGCTGAGTTTTCGGAATTTTTGAATAAAAATTTCACAAAATACTGTTTAAATATGTGTTTTTAATATGCTGAATTATTTAAATAAAATATATGATTGCATATATTAGAAAAAAAATAGTAAAAATACCCTTTTTTTGAACCTCTGAAACCTACCTAACCCCTTAAATAATTCGGGAATATGATATTGATGGACAATACTTGTTTCATGAATGAAAAATTTTGGCAATTTATTTTCTAACTGTTCATCTGAAAAACTGTCAAGGGACTAACATTTTCACTATAAAACACAAAAAAACTTCGAATCAAAGAAATCAAATCAAGGTACTAGGTGGGAAACCTTCATAGTTATATGGGGGATGAGATTTCGATTAACTGTCTTCCAAGAAACATTATAAGCCATTGATTATAAATAATATAAACAAATAATAATCCATTATCGAAGGAAAAATAATTTAGAAATTGGGTTTCCCAAATTTGATGAGAAAATCAGGATTTATCATGAAAAAGCGCTGCAGAAAAAATGCATGAATGTTCTCCTGTTTTATTTGTTTGAACAATTATCATGAGAAAATGGTTTGATTGCATATTTTCCAGAAAACTCCTATCGGAATGTCGTTATGTCGAGGCAATTCCTGTGATAAAAAAATTCTCCTTGAATGAATTGTCCTGTTGTTACTGATCAACTTCACTATCTTCGAATCCGAGAAAAAATAGAGCATTTTCATCACAGTTATTCATAACAAGTAATTCGTTAAATAGAAAAATGAACTATAGTAAAATATTTCATTCTCTCTCCATTGTGTAAGATTATATCAGAAAAACAACAAGGTTGATTGAACAATGCTAAAGAAGTTGAATGATAGCATCATGTTCACAAATGTAAGAAAACATTGGATATAATTCACCCGGAAATACTTTTTTCATATGTCACCACTTTGACGTAGGAATGATTAACACCAATACCTGGATTTTCTTACGTTTTATATACTTTTTTGGTTTAATGAGCTTTTAATGAATTTCATGGTCGTATGTAGGTGAACCTATACATTTTCATCTACCGCGTACGTGTCAACTATCACGAAGTAATAATTGTAATCGAAAATACGTAGTGTCACTTCGACAGTTCACGTACAGTTTTTCATATCTATAAGAATCCGACAAATATTGGGATCATTGAATAACAGCCATCATTCTGGGACCTACAGAATTGTCAGAATTTTCCAGTACGACACAAGACAAGTTGAAAGATCATAATAACAGAATGGAGAAACAAATCGATGGAATGAAGTATTTTCTGCCAGTTATGCTTATAAGTTTGACTACATCGGTGTTAACATGTAAGTTTACATTTTGCGGTACATTATATTTCATTCACTGTGAAATGAAGGGGAATAATTAGTCAATTGATAATTCATTATTTGTTGAGGCACTTCTCTCCACGTATGTTCACTCGTCTACTTATTTATTCAGTCAATTCGTAATTCTGATTCAAACAGACCAAAAAGAAGTTGTGCAGGAAAGGAAGTACAACATCGATGCATCAGACATCGCATCATCGCCGGCGTCACCGTTTGTTTCTATTTGGCGCCAATCGAAGCAAACAGTACAGGATCTACCTTTTTCTTCCCGACGTAAACGTGCTATCAACCTTTCTACTATTCATGTGAGGGGTTCGGAAACGTGTTATGAGGATATATTCCCAACTTCTTCTGAATCACAAACGACTGCAAAATCAACGAAACTAACACCAGACGTGATCCATCAAAGAGGAGCAAATTCGTATTCTGATATGCCACCGGTAACTTCAACTGTGACGCTGGCACCAAAACAAACGCCAAACAATTCGCATGCTCTCCCAATCAGTGCAGTCAATTCTTACTGTGATTTCTCCTCATCCTCAACAAATCCCCATCACGGTACTTCAGAGTGTGTTCCAGCAGTTTCATCACAACAACAGCAGGCGCAGGTCCAAATGCATTGGGAACAACGTCGAACCGAATCGATCCTCTTCGGAGTGAACTCGACGTTACGGCGAGATCGACGGCGACTAAAACATGCCAATGTTCTCTGGCGTCATGATCGCGATCAACTTTCAATATCCGTTGCTGACATAAAGTACGAGATAAAACGAATGCGTCGACAACTAGTCTTACATAAGTAACAACCGAAGCAAATTCGTCGGAGATTTGATATGTGCATATGGGTCATTCTCAGCTAAGACGTAAATCGCTTATTGATAAAACGCGGCACGATAAAAATTTTGGAAATTTAATTTAATTTTATAATGTTTCGATCAAAACAATCATTCTAAACGTGTCTGCAAGGCGGTCAGTCAATTTATTAATTTTATCTTGTTTTATGAGAAACCAGGGGAGATACTCAATTCACGGGAGAGACTTGATAAACAGAGTAGGAGACTTTGAGAACAGGGAAAGGAATTTAATATTATTTTATGAAAGAAAACAACTTTTCATTTAAGTATTAACTTTATTCAGTCATTTTATAAAAAAAAAAACCGTAAAAAAAATTCTAGTTTAAAGTTTCCATATCTCCCCTGGATATCGTGTCTTTCCCCTGGCCTTTATAGTACGAGAGCTAACAACATTGGAAAAACAAGAATTTTAGTTAGGCCAGTTTTCAAATATGCCATCTCTCTCACTCTCCCGTGCGTTATATGGGCTACCTGGCTGGCGGTAGTGGTGCGTTCATCAGTGCGCATCGTATTTGTACAGGTAAAATATCAATTTCTCAAAAAATTTTGAGAAGATTTTTTTTTTTTATTATTTTCATTGAACTGTCGACAAACTCCTAATGCCGCGCAATGCATCCAATCCACCTCTTAATTATTGACTGTGTCATAGTACTTAAGCTTACATAAAACTGATTTATTTTTCATCTCTTTTTTTCGTTTCCCAATTCCGTCTTAATGTTTCCTCATGATTCCTTAGGCCTTCACCAAAAGCACTTGCACCATCCAGCAAATAAACCTTAGTATGACCATCACCTTATTCACCTTCTTTGCCAGGATTAAGACAAAGTCCACAACCATATTCTCCGTTGAACTGAGTAGAGCATCGCACCAATGACCGCGCTACGGAATCACAAACGCCCATCATGAGGATCACGTTTTTATTAAATTTGTGACCTTGATATAAATAATCGAATCCTTTGGTGTATGAATTTGTTGAATTAACAGAGAAATTTTTCGAAGTCAGCAAATTTATTATAGGAAAGTGAGGTTAATTGAGCGTTTTATATGATTATGAATACAGTAAACTTTCATTAACCTTAATTAATATCAATTTAACTTTTTTTATTTATCAGTGTCATTTTTTTATCTAGTAACACACAAAAAGTGTTAACATTGGGAAAACAACATTTTCATGCTAGAATTCAGGTAACACAAAAAAAGTGTCACATCAACACACAAAAATCAACACACAATTTTTCAACACAGATCGTTTTTTACGCAAATACACAATATTTTTTACTGTGATACGGTATCAGAATACATGAACAATCCTATAGTAGGTTGGTGAATAATGGTTCTGATTTATCGGACTAGTATGAATAGGAAATTCATAGAAGAATTGACGGGCAATGTTATCGATTGTCATCAAGATGCTGTACATATTTCTGTTCGCACTTTATCGCGTTGTCCTAGTTATCACGTACGCGTCAAATCAGCATTTACGGTGTTTGAAGACCGAGCAAATTAGATTAATGGGAATTAACGATAATGAGAAATTGATTAGCTGAAAAAAGGAATTTTTTTGTTATGACGATATTCTTGACACCCCAAAAAAGAAATGGTAACATCACGTCCCTAGAAATTTTGTTTTATCAAAAGTTTTTCATGCGACTGGCAGGCTCTCCCGAAAATGACACTTACGCACAATTACGTCCATGCCGAGGAAATGAAAGAATACAGGGAATGGCTTGCATAATGATGTACACCTGTAAATGATTTCTCACACTTGGATTTGAAATTATACTTGGAACATTTTAAAGTCACGGTTATCACATATACGCTTAAGATGGTAATGTTTAACACTGAAGGGAAAAAATCAAATTTTTTTGGTATATTAAATTAAAATATACATTGACATTGGATTATATTTGTTGTTCGAAAATATTTCTTTTTCGACCTTTTCACTTCTGATAACTTCTTCTTTCATTTATATGGCGATTTCTATTGCGACCTTTCTTTTCCGAACGTTTTTTTTTCAATTTTGATCCTTTCTCAAATTCATCGTCTTTTTTCTATTACATTTTTTATTCTTCAAATAACAAGACACCAAGAATCAGGAATACTTATGATAAATATTTATATTTCGATAGCTCACACAGATGTGGATAAACGTGTAATTTTATAACTGCCATTGTTTAAGAGTCAGTACTTGGGCCCTATACATTAACCCTCGTATCGATAGACGAAAATTCGGTGGAATTGCAATTTGATTGGTTGAGAAGGTTGAAAACATTTATGATAGTATTAAAAAAAAAAACTATCAAAATCTTTAATTTAACGTTATTCTCATTATCCGTGACGCCCATCATTTCATTCGCTTGGCCTTCGAAGACCGAAAATGCTTATTAGACGCGTACGTGATCACTAGTACAACGCGATGAAGTGCGCACAGAAATATGTACGGTATCTTGATGACGGTCGTTAACGTGGCCCGTCAATTCTTTTATGAATTTCCTATAAATACTGGAGTCTAATGGATCCGAACCATTATTCATCAACCTTCTATAGAATTATTCATATATTCTGATACAGTAGTTGATTTTCAACTGGTCTATCAAAGTATTGGAGAAAACTGAAAAAAGTGACATAAATTATTTCTTACGTGTTTATTTAAATTACTGAAAAAACAGGAAACAGAGAAGAATCTATAAAAATGAAGTTCGTTTTGTCAACTGTATTAGTTATCCTGACCATATCAGCATTACCATGTAAGTGCAAATAAGTGGGGAATTTCACTGCTTTCTACGAAAAATAGGAAGAAATATAAATCCAATTTTTTCGTATACCCTCATGTGAAAATTTTTCTTTTACATCAATTTCCCAGCCCGATTATTCATAATATTATTGTATAATTTTGATTGGAATAGGTGCTGCGGGACGCTTCAAATTTCCTCGGATCAACGTGAAACTCCCAAAACGTAAGCATGATTTTATCTTCCATTTCACATCTCTTCAATTCATCTGCTCAAAATATGCGTCAGTAGTATATTAATGTTTGTAATATTCGAATCAAACTACAAAATTACCACAGTCCAATTTCGGAGGCATTTGAGATATGTTCAACCTCATTCACTCGATTTAAAACTTTCTCGAACTGCCTAACGAATTGTTTCTTCATCTTTCTATTCAACGGCGTTCTTAGCTTTGGCGAGACATGAGTTCATCTTCTATATCAAAGATTCATCAAATTAATTTTTTGTGTATTTTCTCTTTTGTTTAGGTCCTAGCCTGAGTGGTAAAAGAACTCCGATTCCAAAATCCATGATCTCGGTATATGGCGAAATAGTAAAACCGTACAAAAAAATTGTCGCTGGTGGTAGGATGAATACAGTAATTTTGAATGTTGGCGATCGAATAATTCCCGGTAGTAAAATCGCAGCGCCTCAATCCAATACATCAATTGAAACAGGCACGACGTTGGATTCAATGGGAAACCCAATACTACTGTCCACAGTAACGCCTGATTCAGCACCAATATTTAATTCAGATGCATCTAAACAAGGTGGCCCGGATTGTGCTTCTGATACACTATTGCAACGTGTACTGCGGCGAAAGCGGCCGGAACGTCAAATTCGAGCAGCTCTTACTACAATACGCCGAGAGCTAAGGCTCATTCGTCAACGAAAGGTGGAAGCGGAACTCCAATGGCGAAGTGCATTCTCGCAACTAAATTCATACTTTACTGAATTAAATCGAAAACTGACACAAACTCGCGAGAAACATAATACTTTTCTGAAGTGGCATCAGCGTAGGACGACGCAGTGAAAAATGCACTCACAATCAGTTATGTACGGATCGTACGACCATTGTGCTGTTGAACATTTTCCATCTCAAATCGTGCTAATTAAATAATTCTTGTTCATTCTCTCGTTTGGTGTGAAACATCACTGATGGCCCGTGAACAAATGAACCACGATAATTGATCTGAGCGACATCTCGCATAGCGAAAAAATATCAGTCGATAAAATATCCTTGGCACCAGCTATATTGATACAAAGAAATTAATATAAATATCTGCGTATAAATTGTTGTGCGGATTAAATGTCGCGGATTTTTTGTGTTAGGGAGAAGTGCTACGAGATTCTTCATAAAGTATTCATGTATCGATGTGCGAGATTTGAGTTGAATTGTGACAGAAGTGATCAAGCTAACGGATTGTTCGATACAGAAAAATTAAGGCACACTCTTTTTCACAGACTCTCAATTATAGCAGATAACATGAGTGTAAGTTAAAATCTCCAACTCAAAAATGTAGCATGTCACAGATCAAAGAAATTTGCATTTTATATATCATTAATGAAAGTTGCCTGAATAATCGATCAAATTATTGCTACTAATAATTATTAGATAAATCAACAGTACTAATCAGTTGCTTCTCATTTATTACTAAAAATAATTCGATATTTTCATGAAAATAATAATTTTTTTCTCTGAATTTCATTATCTAAATTCACGTATCCACTACTCACTGGATTCATTGTTAATCGCACAAATGAAGATAATATCGTCGTATGCGATATATAAAACTGAAGGTGGCAGAACTTTCCATCTGCAAATTATTTTATCTCATTGTAAAACTGCTGGAGATTGATCTCTGAAATATTATGATGAAATCATCATGAACGTATGGAAAACCGATGGTTATATCATAATAATAATTAATAAGATTTTAACTGCACTGGCGGTTACATTGCTCATACAACACGATAGCAACGTGTGTACGATCTATCTCATGACTCCAGAATGATGTCACTGTAATTAACGGTATCGTAAAATTGAATTTCAACAATTTCATAGATCGTTCAAATATATACTTTTTGTGGGTGACTTCCTCAAAATGAAATAATAAAATAAAATTGGTGTATAATCGTTAGTAATTATCTGAATCTTTGTTTTCATTTGGCTCGTTCTCATTTGAGAATATTTCAATATGAAAAAAATAATGGATTCACACGTTTCACATCTGCCAGGCTCCCCAAGGTGGCTCACAAGTTTTTTTTTTTTAACGTATAATATATTATTCATATTCCAGACCTGCAGATATTGCTCAATATCTCTTCCTTCATTTTGACATTCTAAACTTTTCACCAAGTACTGGGAGTTCTTCATTTGATAAAGTTACAATTATTGACTTTTAATTAGGAAAAATTTCAGATGACGCTACAAGAAATAAGGAATGCAAAAAATGCGATCTGAGGTATAAAATAGATTATTATGACTGTCGATTGGATTCTCATGGTAGTGCTGAAGCTATGGGAGCTGATGCAGGGTTCAGCTTGCCAATCACAGCGGAAGTTTAGAAGATGTTGGACTGCAAGTACGAGTTATTATCAGGGATGTCGATAGTTCAATGATTACTGCCGGACGAGTAGCCAACCCAACTCAAAATTTTCATAAATTAGTTGACAACAGTCATTTCACAGAAAATTTCGCCAGGCAATTGTATAAAATCCGATACAATTCAAAGAGTTGACTAGAAAACATGTTATTCCTCATACAAAAAAATGATTGACGTATGCTGTATCACAAAATATGGGTAAATCTCACCATCTGGCGGCGAGTTTAAAATGAATACCAGATCATATTTTCAACGGACATGAAAATTACGGTACTTGGTATAATCCAAACAAAAAACACACTTTTAACTTATCTGGTGGAACTTTGTATGAAAGATTGGTAGAGCTATTCCAATAAGCAATTCAAAATAAGCATCAAACTCCCATAAATTTCCTATCGCGATTTCCTTCGAACCCAGAAAATGAAGGCTTGAATAATGTAGTAAATAAAGCGTCCAGGAATAAATGTTTAAATGTAAGTTTCCGATTGTGATACATTAAAGTAGCCAAAGCCGTTTCCGTTGAGGTGTTAGGAGCACTCCAAATTTTCAAAAATCTATTTTTTTTCTCATTTTATCAAAGTACAATATCTTGAAAACATTCTCCGAAAGTTTTGAGGGTCACACCTAGTGTGACAGCCTAAAAAAAAATCGATTTTTGGGAATTAAAAACAAAAAAAACGACTGCATCAATTGTTTTTAAATTTTAACGGTATATTTATACATATTTGAAGAATACATAGTGAAATTTTTAAGGAAACGATGGAATATTTTTTGAGTTACACGGGATCTCCGACGGCGCTAAAAAAAAGGTCTTCTACTGCTGCAGTGATTGCGGCCTTCTCCGTGGATAAAACATAAAAAAGAAAAATTCTCGTTAAACTAGAAGATATTTTCCGCACAACGACCTATGGCCGAGAAAAAAATATCAAAAATTGACAAAATGGCGGCGTTTTTAAAAAAAAAAGTTGAATTTTACCTGAAATTTCGGTCGTTGTTGGCCTGCCAAATTCGATGTCCCATCAGATCGAAAAACTTGTAGGTCATTGTATGGAGAATTCTATACAGAACATGGGGAAAAACATTTGATAGTGATCGGATCATTTGTCTTTAAGTAATCACTGCAGCAAATTCGAAAAATGCTGTTCCGAGAAAAACGCGTTTAAAGATAAAATGACCTCAGGTACGTCCCGTAGCTAATGCAACTAACTAACTGCTGAGCGGCTACTTTTTCAATGGCTGTTACTCAAAACTATTTGAGATATCGATTCAAAATTTCAGCATGTTATTTCCAAAGGTATAACTTATCGAAATACGAAAAAAAAAAAACACTCGATTTTTTTTTAATTTCACACTAGGCGTGCCCTTTGATAATTATAAATTGTTGGTAGTCATGTGTATACTTGATTTTCATCAACTTTTTCTAAATGAACTAAATTAGATTGATGATTCAATAACACAATATAACGATGGTTATTACGCAAATCTATTCTACATCACATCACTAGATACCACATAGTTTGCATACGGAGTCAACGCGATTATACATTTGAGACTCATGTTCTAAATAGCGCTAAGAGCATCTCCCTACTCGCGTTCACCATGAACTACATGTGCACCATCTGCCATATGGCATCTAGCGGTTTTTACTACATAGTATAGAGATATATTAAAAACAATTTTGAACGATGTAAGAGATTCTATTCTGCTTGTTGAATGATCGCATGCCGTTGTCATATTCAACTGTGTATGTTTTCCATTACTTGCATCACTGTATATTGCTCATCTCTGTGAGACCTACATAAAACGCATAACTGGACAGCACGCGATGGGACTGAACAACATATCTTAGCTTCAACCACTACCGTAATCATATTAACTAACATAAACAACGTAAAATATGGACCGTAATCTTCGAGTTATAATTCCTCGATTAACAATAATGACATGTTGACGTAGAAGGAAGAGGGGATGCGAGACAAATCATCGTTTTGAAAATGAGGTGTAATTTACATTGATTTTAATTAGTTTTTTATCGACATAAATGTTTTGGTTGTATTTTTTTTTTTTTTTTATATAAAAGATGAGTTCATAAGAGTTCATATGCTGAGAGAGAATTCAGTTGGTGTTAAGAGATGATCATCGGAATATAATGGAGGATTGTTCCAACAACTGTTCAGTACGCAATTGTTTGTCTACAGATTTCATATCCTTCGTGATCATCCACGTTTAGACTTATTCAATATTTTTTTTTACAATATGCTCAATTATTCATGTATGATCGAACGTGGTCACTGTCTTGTTACGTTCATATCGTTAATCTTCTAAGTATAACAATATTCAAGGGTGCAACGGAAATTTTTATATTCGGTAATTCAATTACATCTGACAACTCTTATCCCAAAAATATTTTCTTTATTAACAAGATACGCTAGTCTCATCTAACAGTCTCTCCAAATATTTATACATTAGTAATTTATGAGTATGATGATTTATTTTTTGCATTCAGGAAAGTTTGTAAACGAATTTCAATAACTGCTCTAATCCGGGTCTGTTCGGACGGTCATAAAATATAACGCATCCGACATTTTCCAATTCTGCAGATGTCTCTATTGACCAATAGCATTGATAATTCCAACGAGTACAACTCTCTGACCAATTAGCTCAAAATCACGACATAACAGGACTCCACCTTCGCTTACTCCACCCACGTATCATAGTCTTTAAATAGCCCAACTGGAGTAATGAAGGGCAATACTGATACCGATGCCATGTAAAACGTAGCTTTGACACATAATGACAGATTTAAATAACTCGGACTGAGCTAAATGTAAAGAAAAGAAGGTATTGAATGACGCTATTATTCATGTTATATAACTTTAAATTCACGCGTTAACAGAAATAACTCAACAATATAACTAGTCATAATTTGATTCGAAAACCATAAATATATTACCAACAACTTTTTTGATCATAAAAAATTGAAAAAGAATATTCACAGAGTGGACTATAAAACAACTATAGTCGCATGAATCGCTTATCTATAATCGTGTAATGAATGTCAGTATTCTATTATTCTTGTGTGCAGGTCAATAGTGATTGCATCAACAAAAATCTTTTTTGAAGATTGATAAATGTTATTGACATAAATATGAATTCATTGTGAGGATGAAAGACAAAGTTTCCATAAAGTAGTTAATTGCGCATTAATTGTTGTCAATTAAGTTATGTTCACTGTATTGATTATATTGAAGGTTAAGATTTCCAACTTTTCAACTCGGCCATAATACTCATGATGAATTGATATTTACTTAAAAGCATTTTCAAATAGTTGATATTAATGAGTATGAACTGAAAATATATCAAATATATCGATAACGAACTATTAGTTTGTTGATATTTGCGAAATATTGTAAAATTTCAATGAGTATTATCAAAAACTGTACAATAGGTGTATTGATTTATTTCTCCTAAATTCTTGTCTCCGTGTGATGGGAATTCTTGATGAAAATTGCCGAAATACATGGAAAAGAGTTCGAGTCCTGTCTCTTATATGAACAGTTGAAAGTTCGAAAGAGA
Source organism: Meteorus colon (assembly GCA_030523085.1). Lineage (NCBI taxonomy): Eukaryota > Metazoa > Arthropoda > Insecta > Hymenoptera > Braconidae > Meteorus > Meteorus colon. The sequence goes on from JAPYZH010000432.1 coordinate 14,863, forward strand.
AAAATATTTTTGGTGTGTAACATCGTATTCTACTGCTTCTGAATGAATTTAATCGAAAACAGTGAAAAGTGTTATTATATCATAATATGTTTTCATCATATTGAATAACTCATGATAACGGAATCCGTTATTTTTTTCAAATATCTATCGACATAATTTTGTAGAGATTCTATCAAGGGGTCAGGTTGATGAGAGGATCTCAATGAAAATGAGTACGTGGAAATGAGATGACTCTACAGACACATAATTGTACACTCTTGCATTTCATTATTCTAATCGTAATTGTAAGTCTGCTCGTACCATTATGTGACATTATACAGAATTATGATATTCATAGTAATATGGAGCGGTTCATAAAGAGGTTCGAGTGCCTCAATTAACCCTTTTTGTGCAAAAATAGTTTGATTCATTGGAATGAATATCAACTTTGGACATTCTTTCGTGTTCAATTCCACAATTTCTTCTGTGTGGTCATTAAAATTTGAATCTGAATTAAATCAATCGATATCGACATGATTTCATCGTTTTTACTATCGCTTTTCTGCGCCTTCATTTTTTTGTAAGATGTATTTTAGATATATGACATCTTTTACCCTCTCCACTTTCAACTATTTTTTCTATTCTCTCTTCTTTCAAAGTCAAATTTGATTTTCTATTAAGATGATAAATAAATTAGAAAAAAATAAACTACAGAGAATGGATTACTTTTCATACATCTCTAACAAGTTAAATTTTCATTCAATGAATATAATTGAACCGAGTCATTTCATTAACACAATGATCAGTAAATTGTTTTGATGAATTTCTTAACGAAAATTTTGCCTCCTGGAAACTTTTTGATTGCTTTCATCTTTTCCCGAAAATTTCAAATCGTGATTCACTTTCGTTGACTTTATCAGTTTTGATTGAAAAGAAAGAAAGAAAAGGTTCGACTTTAGTCGTTTCCGAATTTCAATAACCACAACTCGTTGAATTAAATTTGCAGGGCAAGAATATCCCAAATATTCTTGCAGTACGCAACACAATACTATGAAGATCGTTAACACACTTTGCAAAAAATTTACTCAGCGCAACAATAATATTCAAGTTCGTATGATTCGTTCCCCATGGTCCAATCAACAGGTGAAAAAAGGAACAGAGATGAAACACCAGTAGAATGAAAGTGGCTGAAAAAAATACAAAAAGAAATCCGTTAATGATCCGTACAAATTTACAAATATTCAAAGTAGAGGTCACTCGTCGAGAACATATTTTTTTCAATCCACTGATGCCATATACTTGACAAGAAGTTCGTATGAAAAATAAAAGAAAGAGACACAAGAGAAAAAAGAAGATTGAAAAAAAAATCAGGAAGAAGCTAAAAATAAAGAAGTAAAAAATAAAAGACTATGAATCTTTTTTTCGAACTGAAGAGAAATGACGTGTGAAACTGTTTTAAAAATACTCAGGTATAGTTAACTGTTTATACATAAACTCCTGTGTATAACAGTAGGCCAAATATTACTGGTAAATGACTTCACACGAACGATGTACCTATTGAATGCAAAAAAAAAATATAATGAGTACAAGAAAGAAACGAGAAATAAATAAATAAATCATTTAGGTAGCAAGGGAAAAGGAATGAAAGAATGAATTAAGAAAAAATTATGTAAAATGATCCATTGCACTGATTGTACATTTTTTACCAGTGAATTCCTTTTCCTTTTATCATTTTATTACTCAAGAGTTCATCATGCTCAGTTAAACATCCAGAGTACAAAGGAAGTTTCCGGTGAATATTTTATTATTCAACAGAACAATAATTTCTTTCCTAATAATAAAATGGATGCATATGTCGACGACGATTACCTCGACATTTGGGTCGTTATTGACAGATGAATGGATGTTGTGATACATGGAGGTATGGTTTCATCAAATAATAATGCATGTATTTATAAGAAATTCTTCAAAGATTTACTGTTGATGACGTTTTATAATTATCAACGAACACACTGTGAGCAATATGTGTTATTAAATTTCAATATACAGTTTATTAACAAATAACATATATTTCGACATATTTTGTACGAGAAATGATTCTTCATACTCCGGTTGTAATATTATCGACTATTTCTGAAACGCTCCAAAATGTATCAACTTATTATTGTAATTTTGGCTAGGAGAATTGGAAAATCTTGAACTTTAATGAAATCGACAATGGTTAACATAAATTCATTGACAACTATTAGTGTTTTTTAAATTATCAATGAATAGTTATAAGACAATAGAAATCATCATCAGTCTTTTGTTTTAGAAATATATCAATTTCACATGTCAAAGAAATTTTTCAACTATCATGAACGATTTAGTTGATACAGTACTTGTCGATCCAATGGGGTCGAATTCAAATTCGAAAATTCGAAAAATGAGACCTGGACCTATATAAATTCAACGATTATTTCCAATCGTAGTTTGATAAATTTCACGAACAACATTGCGATTGTTTATTGTTCCGAATAAAAGAATAGAAAAAGAAAACTCTGGAGAATATTATTTTGACAGTTCTTTCTACAAAGGATTAATACTACCAAAAACATCTTCAATTTGTTCCATAATTTGCATCTTTATTCATCTATCAAGTAGAGCCCATCTTTTGGTGCAACCATTCTCGATCGAAACGGAAGAATTATGAATACAATTGAAAAAAAAGAAGGAAATACAATTATCACAATCATTTTCGTTTTCAATTATAAACTACCGAAAAATAGGCCATTTACGTTTTTCTTTATGCCATTTCCAAACCTAAATGAGCATCAAATTCCATCGAATCCATTCGAGAATTCATGAAATGAGAAATTCTTCATGATTTTCTACCGCGATTAGTATCGAAATGTCGAAAAAACAGTAACTCACAATCCCTATAAAATGTATTTAAATCAATTAATTTATATTTATTCCAAGAATTTTTCTTTTCCCATCATTACAAAAATACAAGGCTATTATTGTATGATAAAAAAATTAATTCAGCATAAAATATGCATCTGATGAACTGTTTGTCCATATAGATGTTTATAAAATGTGTGAAGTAATTAAATGGAATTTTTGTTCATGTCGAGCGGTAAATTTTGTCATGAGAAATTTATTCTATGCATCGTCGGAATAGTTCACGGCGGTGAACTCTGAGAGAGAGTTTCAAATGAATATCTCTATATATTCAATATATATAAATATATGTAATATGTGAAAGCATGTTCCTTCGTATATATGTACAGTATTGTAGGCGTAAGTGTTTCGGTTATGCGCGCGACCGTGAATTTACTGTTATGTCAGAACCACACTGCATAATACCTGTAATAACATAATAAGTCATCTTTCATTTTCTCTCATTGCATAACTCAAGGATAAAGTTAGGTTGGGATTATCGCAATCAATTTCTCGTTAAGATGAATGCATATAAAGAAGGAAAAGAAAATTTGCAGTTGTAAAATTTGTAAAGAAATCATTTTTGAGGTTTTGAAATTGATTTTTTTATTGCCTTCTTCTATCTGTTTTAACTCATTTGTGATGTTTCTATTTTCGTTTTCGGCGAAATGACCTTTTTTGCAGTATCAAGTTTGAACCTATATTATATCCTTTATTATGAAGAATAAGAATATTTCGATGTATTGAAATTTTCGATATCATTGGAAAACAACATCAGAAAAATTGAATAGATTGGAAAGAGAGGAGATTCCTCATTGTCTTTGAAAAAATGGATATGAGAAAAAAATAATTTATTTTCCATCATCGAAACGACTAATTTTAAATTTATGTTCTAGTATTGTCTCAAATTTCGTCACATCAACCTAGATATCATTATAATCACAGATTTGAGAGAAAGAAAACGATAAAAAAAATGAATCTTGAAGAATTCGACTTGAAAATCTTTGCGATCCCATTTCCCAATTACACCGTTTCCTCCCGATTTATTTCATTCTCATCGTTTTTTACTACTAATGAAGACGAAAAAAAAATAAAATGGATATATTTATAGTTCAATTCTTTTAATGCCACACAGTTAAAAAATACAAACCATTACGGGATTCATCGTTCCGCATTGTAATCAAGGGGTCTCTCAAAATATCTCTTTGAAAAAAAAACAAAAGAAACAAAAAAAACGAAAAAAGAAATAAAATTATGGTTCCTAAGACGAAGAAATGAGTCGTATACAGATACGTCCGCGCATATTTTTATGCATATGTGTTTGTGTACGCGTACACACCAGCATATAATATTAAATATATGTGCATTGTAGTCCCGGAAGTTATACCTTGTATTCACGTATCAGTCGTTTCCCCCGTTTTAAAAAATCTTCCGTTATAGTTTCTGAATTAAATCTAGAAAAATAAAGAGCACATACAAACACCAGAAATAACGATCATTCATATTGAAAAGTGTATGCCGCAAATTTTTAGTTGCAATGTTAATTTAAATCCAATCGTAATGAAGGCAGAGTCATTTTTTTTTCAGGAGAAATAAAGAATGACGTTAATGAGCAATAACTGATATACATAGGTTCGGAAAAAGGGGTAGAGCAAATAACAGAACTGAAAATTGTGAGGGAAAGTAATATAGAATATGATTCTTATAGGACCAGTATTTCTAATATTATTCTCCTACACCCTGGAATACATTTCAAAATACTATTGAATTGCTAATTTATTTTATGTCATTCAGTGAATCAATGTGTTACAATCTTCATTATTTCATAATTGATGATGAGCTGAAATTATCATGAGTCTATAAACCTTTATAAACGTCCAACTATCAACACTACCTAATACTTCTACACATTTTCGGTAAAACAGGAGCTATAAAAACTTCCCACAGTCTTTTCAGATCGTTTTTTTTTTGTTCTTTTCACTTGAGTAGTGAAATATTACCCTATAAACTTACCCTGGTTCCAACCCACCAATCAAATCAGCATTTTCCTCTCACCCATCAATTTATCATTCATATTACAACACTCTGCATTCTCCCCAAACCAAACTCCATAACAAAATACCTACCATAACTATTCTCCATGAATTCCGTCTCCTTTTTGCTCATTGCATAAAAATATCTCCATCATTTCCACCTTTTATCATGAAAATAATTGAACTTACTCAAATTACTTTTAAACAACAATAATAAATAATATTCCCAGCACACAAACAGAGACGCCATAATGATAATACCGGAAGTCTATTACAAATGAAATAAAAATAAAGAAAGAATAAGATCCAACAATAAATACAACAAAAAACAGGTCAGTAGCACTGACTGTTATAATTGCTCGTTCGCAATGTGAATGACGATTTCATTAATACCAATACATGAATCTCCCGCTATACATATTTTCCACGATGCGATACACAAACGATTGAATCATAAAACCAGCAGGTACAGCAGCAAAATATATACGCAATGATAATAGTCCAGTCTGTATAGGAAGATGGCGGAACCGTTCCACAGAATAACTTTTAGATGAATTTATCTCTCTGCATGTCTTTCAAAACTCTTCTTCATTTTTTTCCTTCTTATTTTCTTCACCAAATGATTGGGAGTCCATAACTTGACCCCAATCTATATTGCATTGGAAGAGCGAAGATTAATTCCACATCAAAATATTGGATTAATGATTTCAAAATTATTATTTCGACTGAAGCATAAATAAATCGTTTATTTTGTTGTTCGTCCAGATTGAAATTGATTACGTCTACGAACTTTTTATTGATAGTCAATGAAAACTATTGACATTTAGTGTAGATTCCTTGTGAAAGCAAGAAAACTTTCGAAAATTAATGAACTCTTTTCGGCAAAAAAATATTTATTAGTGCTCAACGAATCCTCAATTGTTGTTAGTCAAGCTATACAAACTATAGTGAATCACATTGAAGTTCTAGAATTTCTACTTTTTTAATTGATGATGCAGATAATAAATTTGAATATGTTTAAATGTGTTCTTTAATGAAGATCATCACAAGCGTGATGTGAATAGTAATCATCTTTAAAATGCAACTGAAACACGACAACAGCAACGCGAAAATGAGATAAACTCAACAGATATTCGACGACAGTTTATTAACTAACAATAAAATTCTGTTTCTCGTCAATACAATGTACAATTAAAATACATAATTAGTTGACAATTAGTACACGATTTTCGCGTTTATTAATATTAACGAACAGGCCATTAACTATCAATAAACATTCCAAGAAATTTCGCCTATTGACACTGTCTGATTGCGCGAAAGAAAACAGTTGAATTCATCGTTTTGATTAATCCACATCATTCAAATCTATTTCTGACTCACAAACAGTTGTGAACTATTTTTAGCATATTATTTTGAATTTATGTAAGGAGGAGAGATTAAAAAAATGAAGATATGTATGGTTGAAGAGTCAGAAAGAAAAAAAAAATTTATACGTTCTATGACGGAAGAAAAAAAAATTATTTCAAGTCATTCTTGAAATTGTGGAGCACTCGAGTTGAACATACATTGCGTCAAGAGTTAACGGTTCTCAAAACTCTCCTCGAGTGTCTCGTACTCCACGAAAAGACGTGTGCTAAACAGTGAGGCGGAAAAAGAATGAAGAGAGTTATGAGGATATTACATGTACATACAATGCATATTTTAAAGTTAAGTATTGGGTTTCCAAGGCAAGTTATATGGCTCATGCATTCACTACTGTGGACTAAACTATAATATTGACAATCCAATCTCGAAATGAGTGAATCTTTTCTTCATCCCTAACAAAATTGGAATCGTTCTTTGTTATTACTGGAAAAATCTGGTTAATCATTCTTAATGATATTTTATTTGGAAAAAAAAAATGAATGTCTAAAAATTTTCGAGAAACTGATCACTTTGAATTATCTATCATATTGTTACTATTGTATGACTCCGTGGTTATAAAATTGTTATCAGGTAGATTGTTCATAACTAAGTATGAGGAATCAAAAGGTTGTGATAGAGTAGAATGAATTTTATAAGATATTGATCTGGTGATTTTCTCCACTGGTAACTTTTTGGATATTCAAGGATAAAAGACTCATGGAATTTATGGAGCTCCCCTTCATCGAGTATTCTAAAGATTATATAATTCATTCCTATTCCGGCCAACTACATCTGTCACCTAGAAAGACTTCATCGAAGTACTCAGATTTACAATAAAAAAATGTTCATCAATCACAATTAACATTCATTCATTAACCCAACAAGAAATGGGATCCATTTCTCAAGAAAACGGAACAAATCGTCATAACAACGTCAACTCTACACGCGAACTCATAGCAACTATTCATTAAACAAAAAAAACAATTTATCAACAGATAATATAACGTCATTAACAATGACGAAATTATTTTCATGGAGTTTATACACACATAAAATAACTCCGCTATACAATTTTATACATTGAATTTGTCCGAGCATCCACGTGCGTCCCATTGACACTCAATGTCACGTAATATATCCAACTTAACCTCTGTGATATAAAAAAAAAAAGGTTAGAAAGAAAACCAATGTGAATGCCATGGTCACAAATACAAGTTTTTTTTTCATGCAGTGTCACTGCCTCAATACCAGACGCTAATATAAATACACCATCATATAGAAAATGTTCGCACACGAAGAGAGAGTAAATGGGGTCATCGTTTGTCATCGAAGGACACAATTGACAGGCACGCACGAGTGAATATATATATTTTTCCTTACTGTACAATCTTTCTCGGGCCTAACCGCGATTTCGATATAATCTTTATGCACTTTGGTACGCGATGACAACGTCGGAACTGTGACGAATTGAAACATCAACGGTTTCATAATCACATATTCTATACTCGCGCTATTCATTTGCTCTCAATACTTAGTTTAGTGCCCTTGTTTAGAGAATTTAATTTGTTTTTTTCGTACCGGTATAGAACAAATGTTTTCAATCTAATTGCAATATCAATATTCTGGTTTGAGATTATTTCAATCATGAATTAATTGATTCAACTAATGAATTTGGGTGAGTCGTGATGAAACTTCGGTCGATACAGATTCACCAACATATTGTCAAACATGTTGTCGGTTTTCTCATCCAGAAGCTGATATTTTGATTCCCTCAATATTTTACCAAAAACTACTAAAGCCCATGAGCACATTTTAGGACCCTGAGCTCTCTAATTTGTATAAATGATAGAATATATTTACACCAATATCATTCTTTGTTTGTAAAGAATTGTAGACAGTTCACAACAACGTAAATTTATACATTATATTATGTTGAAAATTAATTATGAACCAAGAAAACAGCTCCATCACAATCAAAATTGAGTTGTTTTTCTCCTTCTCTGTAATATTACAGGTACGAGTTGAAAACGTGGAGTGGCGCCCAATTATTCAATGGGTGATTTTGAGTATTTGGGAATACATAGTTGGGCCACAAATTCCCATTTTTTAATTATTATAATACATTAATTTTTTAACTCCGTTCAGCTATTTTTCTTTCTCTCAACTTTTTTCCCTTGCCTATTTATACTTTCGTATCATCCTCAACTCTTTCAACAACCCTCCTTCTGCATACACTGATATCTCATCTCTATATTCCATGCCAAAGCATCATAATGTTTCCGTGATTTGATTACAGATACACTCAAATATTCTCATAAATAAAAGAAAAAAACTATTGAATTTATGACTTGTGCGTATTTGGGAAGTTTAGCCAAGTTCGTGGGGCTTGAAGAGATCGCCGAAGAGGCCAAGAAAAAACATAGATAATTATTAGAGGATAAAACGAAATGATTACTCTTTACCTGCGTTGATTCATTGGAATTATGGAAGTGAGTTTACGGCGTCCAAAAGAGAATTCCTGATTGATGTTCAATCGAATACAGCCGGGAGCGTCCGATTATTTTTCAACCGGATTCTGTTATCAGGGGTATTGCACGACCTTCTTGAATACTCGTCGACGTTTCGACAAAAGTGATATGGATGATGATAATAAGAAATGAAACGTATTTCAAATCAAAAGAAACACTCAATTTTGCAGTTAAATGGTTCAAGTATATTCCGTTTTAAGCATATACCAACACTTTTTCAACATAACAATGATAAAAGTAAGAATGAAGGAAAATGATATTTTTTACTATCACCGCACGACACACACACGATATAAATAACGAGAAATAACTTGCAGTAACGCACATAGTTTCAACTATTAGAAATAAAACATTGTTGGATTATCCACGTTCAGACGCTAAATGTTGCCACGTTATATTTTCGCTGTCTTTGTGACATTGTCTATCAACTCAGCCTTCATCACTGTGATGTCACAGGAAAAAGGAGAAAAAGGTAAATATTCATTGGCGGACTTCGATTGCAGCTGGAGTGAATGATTGTCAAAGTTGAGATTATAATTATTATCGAACTGAAATTTCCGTTCAAATAAGGCGAACCCAAAAAATATGTAATAGCTAACCGATACGGGAAAAAACTATGCAGGATACGTTAAGACTATTACAAGCTAGAATGAGACTACATTCGTTTCCCTATACAAAATTCGCTAAGCGACTTTTGGGAATTAAACTTACCATTCTAACTCCTCCAGAATATGAATGGAATTGTCTATCAGAAAACGCCATTCAAAACTAGTATTCCAACGGTGTTGGCTGATCATCATCATTTTCATTTTTAGTTCAAGTTCCTAATTTCGTAATCTGCTAGCAGAAAATTGATTCAAATTCCACCAATGTATGAATCAGCTATATTATTCAGTTTCAATTTGGGATTACTTTGGTCTCACAGAGCGTGTCAAATCATGCGCAACTGTACTCTATGCTATTTTCGGACAGCAAATGTTGCGCCTCAAAGTACTCACAAGCTGTAATGTAGCACATGACAAGAGCATTGCAAATCCCATAATCTCTCATTCGTCGAAAGTATACGTGTAGCACGTAACAATAAAGGAACTAAAAATAAACCAAATTGAGGGTGAACAAAATGGCTGATGAATTCATGTATTTTGAAATTGGAACGAAATTTCCCGAGCCTGGAAATCTCTAAACAACAAAGAAATTTCTGGGAAATTTCGGATCGATAATATTTTTGATAATCACGCAATAATCGTAGTTCAAGATTTTGCTGCGCGTGCATCTCAAAACGAAATTCTTGAGGCTTTGGCGCGATTGTTCCCATCCTGACACATAAAACGTTGTTAATATATTGGTCATACGAAGATGAGGTGCAAGCTAGAGATTTTTATGCAATTTTACCGTATATAAGGTGTACATATATACACCTCCGCATATGCCTCGCCAGGTTTCCGCATTGTTCACAAAGCTACAGCTCTTAAAAATCCAGAAAAATTGACGAAATTTCTTTTCCCATGCACGTTTTGGAGTAGTATGCATATTCAAAATTTTAAGTCACCGTTATTCAGTTTGACATTAGAAACATAGCCATCGAAAATGGATACAATTCGCGATGAATAATTAAGCTCTATCTACTAAGATTACGATAGAATGAATGACAAGGAATGCGAAACACGATTTGCGGTCAAGCAGGCCACTCCGCAATAGGCATTACTTAGTTCGCCTGAGAGGGTATGATGTGCACTGTTTTCTCTTTTTCAGAACTAGTTTTTCATGGTCCTACTATTGCCCAGATAGAGAGCACTTCACCATTCAGATCCCTGAAAAACATTCTTATAATAAAGATTATAGCCCGGTCAAATAAGACCAAAAAAAAGGTCCAACACTGGCGTATGAAATGAGGGACTGGGTATCTTTTGACCGGACATTCTCATATTTATGATATTTCATATATATAAGTGACACTGGCAAATAGAATGATATTTTTACTTGTATTACAGCTTCAGTGATGCATATAAGTGGTGTACTTACACATATTATGACGATTACAACTCTCAACTTTTTGAATCGTTACATCTAAAAAACGGTGACTCTTAGGAAAAAAAGTTTTGCAATATTTTTTATAGATAATTATTCAATCTACAATTTTTTGTCTGGGCTGATTTATAATAAAACTCACCGTTTTGCTGAAAATCGCGAAAAATCCGTTTTTGTGACCTTTGACCCCGCGTAAACTTTTTTCCAGATGTCGGATCGATGAGGACTTTTTAGATTCAATTTATAATGGCATTTCAAACAACTCCACCAATTTTCAGCCTAGTGTGAATTTTTGTAACCTCCGATGTCTAAATTGACCGGGCTATTAGTCAGAATCTGCGATCGATACTAACGTATTCAACGATGACGATAAAAGTTCATCCGGGATTAATTTGCTCCCTATCTATCGACCTTAGTAAAATATCTTGAGTCGTCAATGAAACCACTCGAATTATGAATCAAACTATTCTGATCTCCTACATGTAGAGAAATGAAGATTGGGAATTTTCATGAGCGCCATTGACTATTGTTTGTTTTTAAGGTGACAAGGGCGAGTGGGGTCCACCTGGATCGACGGGTAACCCAGGGTTACCAGGTCAGAGAGGTCCTATTGGTCCAGATGGTCCCAGAGGCGAAAAAGGTTCGAGTGGGGCACCGGGCATGCCCAGTTTGGCTGGTGCACCGGGCCAACCAGGTGCAAAGGGTACACGGGGTGAACCAGGTCTGCAAGGTTTGGACGGTGCACCGGGCGGGCCGGGTCCAAAAGGTTCAAATGGTACACCAGGTCAAAAAGGTTCGAAAGGATTGGATGGTGCACCGGGTTTGACAGGTTCAGATGGTAAGCCAGGTCCACCGAGTCTACCGAGTCCACCAGGACCACCGGGACCACCGGGACCACCAGGCCCACCGAGTCTGCCAAGTCCACCGGGACGACCGGGACCACCAGGTTTACCGAGTCCACCGGGTCCGCCGGGACCACCAGGTCCACCGAGTTCACCAAGTCCACCGGGACCACCAGGACCACCGGGACCACCAGGACTACCAGGCCCACCGAGTCTACCAAGTCCACCGGGACCACCGGGACCACCAGCTTTACCGAGTCCACCGGGTCCGCCGGGACCACCGGGACCACCGGGACCACCAGGTTCACCGAGTCCACCGGGACCACCAGGTCCACCGAGTCCACCAAGTCCACCGGGACCACCGAGTCGATCCGCGGCTCAAATCAAAGCTGGTGAGACTTATGGAATTCATTTTAAATTATATCTTTCGTATATTCATCCTTTTCTTCGTTTACGTTGCTTCTATCAGTGCGCATGAATGTCCTCATGTAATTCATTCTCATCCTGAAACAGGTAATTCTGCTATCAGCAGGCGATTCACGTACATGCACATCTACATGAGCATCAGCACATATTTATATCTATACTTGATGATCGAGAACTGATGAAATTCATAACCTGGCGTGTTCATTCGTTTCTCTCCTATATCAAATTTGAATTCATGATTGGATGAAAAACCACTCCTATCCTCAAAGTGTTTAATCCGAAGAATCTTCGGAACAACCGTGAATAGATTCAGTCGAACATCAATGTAAACTTTCTGGTATTTTATTCTTGAAGGATTCTCCATAAATGTGGAATAAAAGTAATATCGATAGTAATTATTCGTCATTCTATAAAATAGTTTATTGAGTGTTGTTGTGAATTACCTCTTATGGCAACGGTACTGAAATTGCGCTAGGGCGAATAGGAAACACGTAATATCCGCCCGCAACAGATTCGACATCGTCGTCCAAGCTCCTCTGAATATCTGAAAGAGATCGAGAAATCTTCAAATGAGTTCCGAGACAAACCTCAAAAATATATGCTCAAGATAGAATGTCTGCGAACGTTTAGAGAAATGCAACATGCAACGTTTTACTCATATATGCATCTTTCATAGCCAAGAAGATGGCAATTGCCATGTAGCAGCGTTTTCCTACCCGAAGATGTGACGTTGAAATACGATCATATACGAATACATCTTAACTGAGAGTATGCCACTCCAGGGTTGCGCTGTACATTCACGGTTGACACTGCATTTGACGGGGATGAAAGTCGCGCTTCGTTACTCTCGTGGAAGGGTGGCATAATCGTCGTGAAGTCAGTGTGCGAATGAGTGTTAGCCACTCTCTAGTTAATCGTCTGTACTCGCGGTCCTCGAGACCGGTGGATACAATCGACGTCCGGGGCCAGGTCGTCCTCGTGAGACCACTCGTCGGGATGATCGAGCGATCGTCCGTTATGTTGGGTCCGAAACATCTCTGCCCGAACTGTCAGAAATCGTCTTCGTGAAACTGGGTTGCGAGCAAGACACCATAATCATGTGCCCATGTTAATACCCAAGCATTGTAGAGCTCGTTTAGCGTATCCAAACCAACATCGAAACTGGACTTTGAGACAATGGGGAAACGTTCTCTTCACGGACGAGTCTCGATTCTGCACTGTTACGACCAACGACCCCTAGTTTGGCGCCGTCGAGAAGAAAGTTTCGGCCAAACTCTGCCTGTTACAGCTTACAACTTACAACAGTTGGTTGGTGATGATATAAGGCGGCGTTTCGTGAATGTGGAAATCACGTCAGGTGATCATGCGTGGAAATTCGACTGCCAGACGCTACATCAACCGAATTTTGAGACCGGTCGTGCTGTCTAGAAGTAAAAATCTACGATCATTTATTTCCATGCAAGACATTGCACTGGCTCAGAGGGCATTGATCACTGGACGCTTACTTGAACGTGATAACATCACCGTGTTACGCCACCCCTCAATGAGTCCCGACCTTAATCCCATCGCGCATGCCTGGGACATAATGAGTTGTCGATTGCGACGAGAGTATCCCAATTTGCAGAATTTGGCTTCATTGAAGCGTGCACTTCAGCAAATTTGAAATACGATCAGACAGATAGACAGTCTCGCACGTGGACGGACGGACACATTCACTTCAGAGAATGAGTTTGGAGTCATAAAATACAGCGAAACCAACGAGCAATCAGGTCCCATTTCTCCTGAATAATAGACATACACACACGCGGGCGTGTAAGAAGTGTAAATCCGACCGCGCAACCTCAACATGGTACGCTTTGGGTAACGCTAATGGTGGCGATAAAAAAATCTCAACTGTCTATCAAACGATCAAACATCATATCTGGAAATTTCTAGAAGCGTTTACAAACAAAAGATGAGAAAAATTTGCAGAAAAAAAGATTGTTTTTCTGAAAATCAGAAAAAGAAAATTTTTCTGCTTCATAAACTCAATCATTCACGCAGTGAAGATGTCAAAGAGCTCGAAAGAGGAATTCTTACAATTCGATCATGATTATGAAATGTTCAAGGTCCATAATCTTGGTCCTTTAGTTTTCTCCAAAAGTTTGATTGCTTGAAACAAAAAAACCGTTTGCTAGATCAAATTACAATTTCATGGGGTTGTTGTGGTTATATCACACTGTAAGAATCACACTCAACATTAGTCGTATCGTTGACATCCGCAGTTGAGCCGTTAATGTTATAGAAAATCATAAGTTGCCAATTTCTTCCTGTTTTTTCAAATTCATTTGAAAAATAATAAAAAATTTTATCCCCTTAACATCGTGAAAGTCTTTCAGAGAGTGTTTTGTTCAGTTTCCAAAACTGTACTTCAATTTTCTGTACGGTGATTTGTTGCTGAGATATCGGCAATTTAACACAAAAAGGTCCTTTTTCACTCAAAATCTGATAACTCTGCAAAAAGTGGACGCACAGAATATCTAGGAAATGGGAAATGAAGCTCGAAAAACAAACTATCCTATCGATAAAGTCGCTTAGCCGAGAAAAAATTTTAGTCTGTGGAGCCAGAACAAGAAGACTGAAAATTTCGAAAATTTTTTTTCGCGCTATTTTTTAGGATTGCGTTAAAGATGTGACTGCTAACATTTTTAGCCCAAAGCTCAGTAAGTTTGAATCTTGGATCTTCAAAATGCTTTTTTTTAATATTCTGATGCAACTACTCTTAACTGAAATACGGCCTGTCAAAAATCACCACAAAATTTTAGGAATCTTTTTGGACATTTAATTTTGTCCATTAGTGCATAATGAGATGCAATTGATTTCCATACAACGAACGATACACAAAGTTTGTGGACTATCAATCTAATCGGTATATGATAGAGTACTCGAATCGAAATTGGCCAACAGATCGTGTCCGACGTCACAAACTCTGAAAGTTAAGGGGCACACCTAGTGTGACCGCCAAAAAAAAATGTGATTTCTGGGAATTAGATACAAAAAAACGACTGTATGAACTTTCTTCGAATTTGAAGAGTATATTTATGCATATTTGAAAAATAAAAATAGAAATTTTTGAAGAAAAAAATTAAATATTTTCTGAATTATATGCGATCTCTGACGGCAAAAAAAACTGCAGCAGCGATTGCGGCCTTATCCCTGGATGAAACGTAAAAACAACAAGTAGGGTGGTATTCGCTCGCTCGCTATGCTCGCTCAAGAGTAAGGTGCTCATATCTGGTGATAGATATTTTTGGGTGGTGCTCAATTGAAGAATCGCTTCTTCATATTTCATACCAATAGGTATCCCATTAATAACTTCCCGATGCTACTCGCTATCCACCCATGCAAATTGCGTTGCGACTTACAAATTATTATAAAGATAGATAGGATCGGTATCACATTGGTAAAGAATCGAAGGAATCAAAAATGTAATGCATCAATACCGTACGGTTTTATATTTGATCCGTATTGCCATAATCTAAGTTACATAACCATCTTCGGGAAACATCAATAATTTTTTACGTAGCAACATGTTCGAAGTAAGGATTCGCATGTTATTAACATTATGATGTGATTGGTTACTCGGACCTTTATTGAAACATAATAATGTTGCGAAATATATTGCAAATGCACCACAATCGATACCATTACTTTGTTGCTGTACTCTGTGGAACATATATTCTTTCGGGAATCTATAGATGGCATCCAGAAATTCTCGTTGATCATCTTTCAAAAAATTCTTATATATGCTATCATATATATGAATATTTCCCTGCCCATCTTATTTTGTACAGACCCAATGCCCTATTACGTCTGAACCAAGTGCACCAGAATATACTATTTGAATATTCTGTCCATTTTCTGGATAGGTTGTAAATATGTCAAAAAATGTGATAAAAAAATTCATTGGTTTTCTTTTTTATATATTGTTTTTTATATATTTTATATACATAAATTATAGATCTATATATGTATATGGAATAAACATATAAATATATCATCAGCGCTCGTCGAGTCGCTCAGAAGTTTCCATTTTCCCATTCAAGTTCCATCTTCAGATATGCTTAATGAGAATACTAAAAAACTACTCAACTGAATTGGACCAAAAATTTAATCAGCACCAAATTACGTCAAGCCCTATCGATAACGCCATGGAGCATCCAAATCGCGCTATTAGTTCTGACGTAATCGTACGACAAAAATTTTCACCACATACATGCACATACACACACTCAAAATATGTAGGTTATGTTGAGGAGGTCTCAAAACGGCGAGGTCTGTTAAAAAATCGATTTTTTATTTTCTTGCGGCAGAAATAAAAATGGCGGCGTTTTTGAAAAAAAAAGTTGGATTTTATCTGAAATTTCGGTCGTTTTTGGTCTGCCAAAATTCGATGTCCCATCAGATCGAAAAACTTGTAGGTCATTGTATGGAGAATTTTATACAGAACATGGGGAAAAACATTTGATAGTGATCGGATCATTTACCTTTGAGTAATTACTGCAGCAAATTCGAAAAATGCTGTTCCGTGAAAAACGCATTTAAAGATAAAATGACCTCAGGTACGACCCGTAGCTAATGCAACTATCTAACTGCAGAGCGGCTACTCTTTAAATTGCTGTAACTCAAAATCTATTTGTGATATTGATTAAAAATTTTAACATGTGATTTTTGAAGGTATAACCTATCGGAATATGAAAACAAAAAGTCGATTTTTCAAAAACGTCACACTAGGTGTGCCCCTTAAAATTCCAACAAAAGGAGAGATGAGAACATTTTTACAAACTCATCTAAAGGTTGAATTTCCCATAAGCTAGGGCATACGCTCGGAATATCAGATTCAGTATATTTATTTTGTAACAGTTTAGAAAAATCGTAGGCAACTGACGTGGATTTGCTAATCACGTTGGAATTCTCTCATTGCCTAGTTCCACCGAAGATCCAGGTATATTTTCGCACCCTCCCAGATTTTAGTCTTCATCAAGGCTCAATCCGAGATTATATTTTGCACCCCATATTTCCACTCTGCTTTGACCATCGATCCATCGGTAACTTCCATATGCACATTTGTGAGATTTTCATCAGTAACATACTCTAACACAGCTTTATCTATTACATCATAATCAAAGTATACTCACCGAAGAACATCAAGACGAAAATTCCTCTGCATAGTTTCCTGGTCACGTAGTACAGTATACCAATTACATCACAGCACATGAATGCAGGCACGCAAGTGCAACCAAGAAGGAATAGAACACAAATAAAACCGGAACAAATACAAGATAGTGAATGAAAAAAAGTCATGAGAGTAGGGAAAAAAGTGGATGAGAGAAAAAGTCAACCGGGGGAGGAAGACGAAGGAGCAATCAGCTCCAGTTAAGGTTTCATAGACTTAGTTTATCTACATATGCAAATCTTCGTGCATCCGTTCACTCTTCATTTCCCTTCCGACCCTTCGCATGTATATAAATGGATATATGTGCACATACAACGATCTCACGTCTTCCTCTCACGTGGCTTGGACGTCTTCAGATGTTGCCTTTATTGCACATATGTGAGCCTATAACGATCGCACAAGTGCGTTTCTATTCATGATTAAATCACTTTGATTTTTCATCTGTTTATTTATTTTTGTTGTTGTTTTTATTTTTATTTCTATTCCACTTTATTGGATTCACTCTACCTTGGGTTTCGTGTTTCGTGCTATCCTGTTTATCGTTCCTGTATATATGCCAACGCGTTGTGATCATTGACATGAACTTTTTATATTTATAACGAACAGAAAAATTCAATCTTGTTATAACTCTTACTATGCAATCATAATCAAGATGTTCACTGCTCCGATGTGGATTTATGTAGATGTATATAGGTTTTTCATTTAGAGAAGTGTGAGTTTGATAGCGCAACTGCTAGAGGATACATAAATAATGGAAGATTGGAAATAACATGGTTGATGAGAATAGATTCGCACGTGTAATTCCAGAAGCGTTTCTTGCCCAACAGTGTTAGTGCTGGAAAATTGTATAGGCATTTTTCAACATCAATGGTATATGAATTTATTTATAGGATGAACTTAGGTGTGGGCATATAGGATACCTGCAAAATTTCTATCTATTTATATGAAATTGTTTCGTGAAATCTACGAAGCATGTTTAGAATAATTACATTTGATGAATATTGATAGTAAGAGAGGTCTTGCTACTGAAGATTGTTTGTGTTCGCCACCGCATCCTGTATCTAGTTTGCTCACGAGCCAGAGGTTGAATGAATCGAATCCCCCGACTCCGTTCCGAAATCGGTGATTATGAGACGAGGCCGATAACTCACCGATCCCGTAGATGGCATCTGTCTGGAATAACAGGAAATTTGGCACCACCATTAACCCATTCACACTGAAAAGGGGCTCGCGAGAAAAAAAAAGGTTATGCTGAAGGGTCTTATTGGCTTTTCAAATGCAAAAAAAAAAAGACATATGCGCAGGAGTGGGTGACTCTGTTACCTGCGGGGCCCGAATCTTCGATATATTGTATAAGTTTCAATACGTAGCTTACTACTGTCAAAAAAATCACTGTACTTTTCAGGAGACGACACTATTACTTCTTAATTGGAATTATTATCCATGCGCTAACCCAAATTTCTAAAATGTAATGGGTGCTGGTGAAAAACTTGTAAATATTGCTCAGAACTAATAAAGACTATTGGTAACTAATAAAAAATCATGAAAAATACTGATGTTCCATACAGGTTGATGAAACTTGTAGAGAAAAAACCCGTAGGGCCATTAAAAATCAATTGGAACCCACAAAGGCTCGTAAAAACTATGAAAATCAACAATGACTACTGAGGATCAGTAGAAGTGACAGAACCTTCAAAAAATTGATGAAAACTATTGCGAATTGGTGAGAGTCACGAGGCGAAAGTAGAAACTAATGAAAATGATTGAAGAGCTAGTAGTAATCAAACGATAACAAATAAAATCTACTAATAACCCTTGAAGAACAATATGGGTCTACCAGACTCATACGTCGGCTTTGATGGAAAATATCTCTTTGAAGTATTTTGGAAACAGACTAAGACTACTTAGACTTTAACTAAGCACTTAAAGTCGAAGTAGAGTCACCGCGGCCTACTTATGCATCAACCCTCGAATTTGATCGAATTTTAATTTTTCATTCTCTTGTTTTCCCGTGTTCAAGACGCTCAATTCATTAGCTACCATGTGTTATTCTTATGATGAATTGGAGTGATTTTGTACAATATGTACGAAAAAATAAAAAAAAATGAATATTTCAATATATTTTTTCTTTATGAACTGGGAACTGAATTTTCTGGCGCTTAGTTTGGACATAAATACGATCTTATGTATCAAAGAATCCGAAATCAATATACCTGCTTCGGAAGACAAAGTATAGGACTAATCTTTTCATCGTTCCAGCATATAACAAGAGTAACCATATGATTTTGAATTAGGGATATTGAAAATAGAAAAATTTATAATATTTTTCGTTAAATAATCTTCGCAGAAAAAAAAATTTTCGTGAATTTTTCAAGGCATGTGTCAGTCTTTAACAGCATTCATAATATATGCAAATTGGTCATATGACATCTGAATTACACCTCTGAATCTTTGCATGTGAATTTGTTAAGCAATAATGAGTAACGTCACATTAACCCAGAGTGTTCCTTGCAATTGAAAAAGACGGCTATACGCGGTGAGTTGAATGAAAAAACTAATGACGATTGCTAATATTTTAAGTAGCAGCAAAAAGCTATTGAAAATTGCCAGACGCGGGAATAAAAAAACCAGGAATTAGTGGTAACAAGTACTAATGTAACCTCACGACTAAAAGAGAGCACTAACATTACTAATAACTGGTAAAACCATCTTAGAATTGTAGCAACAAATAGAAACTCATGATAGTTTGAGAAAACTAGTAATAATGAGTGCTAACTAATACAATTTTTCGAGGATTAGTCCGAACTGGTGAAAATTGTGGAAGGTTCATGAACTCTATCGACAAATATTGTGAACCGATGAGAACTGATGAGACCCAAACAATACCAACGAAGAATGTCTTTGACGACTGTCAAGGTAACAAAACGTGTTAGCAACCATGTATTCTGGCTGGTGAATGCTTATTATTGGTCAACATTGATAAAGCATGGTCATCAGACGGATACATTATGGATTTCGATGAGTATCCACCTCCCCAATATAGTGTCCACTTGAATAATGGAAAAAAATACCTCCACTTGGCTGAAGCTCCCTCTTATTTTCCGGAAACGACCCCCACCTCTGTTGCGGTAAATGGGAGGTAATTATTGCGATTGAAGATTTCTTAATGTTCAATGAACAATAAATAGATAATAGGTGCCACGAACTCCACTCAGCGAAGAAAACCGTTATTACAACAATCAATATGAAGCCAAACATGTTAGCATGTATGTTATTCTTTATCTGAACTATTGTAGTTACTTCGAACATAGCTCCTAGTGTGTGACAATATGCATGAGAAATACTTACAATGCACCAAACGAGGAATATCACACGTGATAAAGCTCCAAGATTTCTCCTGTTTGAGGAAGAACATAATCATAATCAACCGTTGATGGAATTAAAAAATATGACAAGTGAATAGATATTATTTGAATTTTCATTAGTTTGCATTTGAATTTGGAATTAATTTGTAAAAATCATCTTTTTCAATTACACATGAAGTCATTTCTCAAAAAATATTGTGTTGTTCTTCACATATGATTGTAATGAGTAACAGTGGTAATATTATATGAAACTTTTATTTTATGCCTCGCTTTTTTCCTCCTTCTTCATCTCCTCACCTGTCTTCTTTATCATGGCTATAAACTCCCGAAGAGCGCATCATCAGCTATATAACTATGATCATACCATGAAGCCTTTCGTTTAGCTACTGAACTATGTATTTTTATACATTATACGTAGAGAAAATGTTCTCTTCGAATTTTCTTTTTTCCTTTATATTATTTAATTTTTACGATGGGTGTTCTTGCTAGCAGTAGCTCGCCCCATTCGCCACATCTCCGCCTTGTCTTTCACACTCCTATTTGTCCACCACACGAAATAATGAATTTTGAGATAAAAAAAATTGATACATCTTTTCTTATTAATGATGAATATTTATTTATGGATGAATAATTACAGTTCAATAAGCATAAGGTATATGGGTGTATACAATAAGCATACGTATATGTATACATCGAGTAGATACGTGTGTATTGGTATAAAGTTGTTATCGCAATTTGCTATCTCTACAATATGTATACTGTCAATTATTTAGATTTACGATTCTTTATCCTGGCACTTGCACTCCTGCGCAGTCATATAGAACGCAACGCTTGTATCATCCATCCTGTTACTCCCTTCTTCCTATTCGCTTCGAATTTTTCTCTTTTGTTTATTTTTCGTGCAAACAGATATTCTTGCTCTCGGCTCATTGCACTTCTTTGTAACTTCACACCCACGAATAATTTGATATTGTTAGAAATCGGGGGGCTTGAATCAATGAAATAGAGTGATTTAATCGATGGATATTGGCAATGAAACGGGTGGCTTGTGTTTCATCTCCTTCTTTTCATTGCTTTTGAGATTTCATTGGCGAGAGAAAATTTTACACGCAAAAGGTAAGCTGACAAATAGATAAGTGGGAAATGACAACACCAACTAATAAATCGTGCGAAACAAAAATATTCTCGATCCACACACAGTTCGTTGAATAAAAATAAGCGTCCGGTTTTCGTTGATGGAACTGTTTATTGAGAATAGATAAGCAAATATATTGATAATAACTTATGTGTTCGTGAATATTTGCAAAATACAATGAGCTATCAAAAAAATTTTTAGAAAATTCTCGGTCAATGAATTGATTCACATTCAAAAAATATTTCTCTTATCTAATGGGCATACTTTCTCCTTATCTCATTCAGAAAATTTCAACTACGAATTGTATTCAAACTTCATCATCACTCTAAGTAACCATTTGGATAAATCCACAGAAGTAGAATTGCAGGGTGGCCTGGTCTATTGAACCATCGTTCTATCCATTCAACAATGTGTGAAATATATATGAAATTACAATCGAACATCGGTCTTCACTCTACTTTCTCATCTTCAACTTGATAGAATTCGGAAGTGGTTCAACGTTGATCCTTAGGGTCACATTTGATCATCTAAAATTAGAATATCAAATCGCTCAAAACTGTTTCTCTAAATAACTAGAGTTAAAGCAATCCTAGTACCATCAATTTTACCTCATGATCTCATCCATAAAAATACCTCGAATGCTCAGTCATCAACTCGAGAAGATACCGCAAAGAGGACCTGAAAATGTGAGTGGTTCAATTTACCGAACTAGTAAATACGTCCCATTTCATTACGTCTGAAACCATAAAAAAATTATTCACAATTGTTTTTCAGCTACAAAATTGATTTTATCATCAATTTTTTTTTAGGTTTTATGGAATTACCTTATCAAGTATCCATATAGAATCACGCAAACGATGAAATGGGGATTGTCTACGGATAATGATGGAGTCTACAGCAATAATCACATGTATATACATATTTACACAGATATTGTGCACACAGAGTTCGATGCTCTTGTAATGGCCGTGCGGCTCCATTACGTACGATTCGAGCCGCACACGAATACCATTATACATCGAACGCACTTAACATATAGTCACGAGTCGACAACATGGTTATCTGTAAACAACAAATGTATATTTGAACAAGAGCAAATAATATTGGACAAATATAATAAAAGGTGGAATGACTTTGGGGAATAAAATAGTATCCACATAATAAATTGAAACATTGCAGGGTGGGTTATTAAAAATGCTTAAAATGTCCATTCAAATGTAATTTTGTAAGAACGACTAGAGACTATTGATAAGTAGCAAATGGTTCTAAGAGCTAATAATAGCTCTTTGAGACAAACCGAGCAGAGTAAAGACTTGAGAATGTTGATGCGGATTATTGAGGACTGAAGAGTGTGATGAAACAGCACGGTGCCGTAAATATTAGGTAAAACTGATAAAAATTATTGGAAAATGATTATTAAACTCGTGCCTGACTAATTTATTCCTATATATATTCTTGATAGAAAAACAAAAGAAAAAACCGAATCTATTTGTGCTAATTTTTCTTTCGGAATAAGTGGAAATTCCATAGATTTCAAAGTCCCCATTATTTTCTCCCTCATCATAATTGCGATCGCTTTATAATCCACGGAAAAGAAACAAAAAAAAAATACAAACAAACGTAGTTATTTATTTTTAATTTTTTCCGCTTTTTAATGCTAGATAAAACATTGGAAGGAACGAGAAAAAAGTGTTTTCTCTTCTCAATGTCAGAGGAAATGATCCAAGAAACTGAGAAGGAAAAAGAAGAGTCTGCAGTATAAAATGACGAAGCGAAGCGGATCTGGAATGGAGATAGAACATCATCGCGATAAATATACCGTGGAACAAGAGGGATGGTGAAGAGAGGCGAACGGAGGAGGGAGGTATGTCTTTCGCGCGCGCGATCCTTTTCCTCCCAGCTTCCTTCCTTCTTCATCGGACTCTTCCCAACCTTCTTTGCCTTTTTTATGCTTCGTAATGTCTATTCTTTCTTCCGACAATTTTTCTTCTTTTCGATTTTATTATTGTTATTTATTTTATTTTTTTCTTAGTTTTTCCCTCTTGAAACACTCGCTCCATCATGCCAATATAATAAACCACAGCAATGTGCACAATGAGCTGTAATCTAACTTCCAATTTTGCCAACAAGACAAGAAAAATCTGCAACAAAACCTTCATTAGATGTTGAGGAGGACAAAATGTTTGAATTGTATTCAAGTATTTCTCTTGTTCTTTCGAAAAATAAAAAAGTATGGCAGAATCTATTGTTGTGTTCTGGCGGTGGATTAACACAAAAATATTTCTCTGCAGTAGAAGAGTTTAATTGAGTTTTGAGAAATTAATCAACGGACTGATCTTAATTA
The DNA here is from genome assembly GCA_030523085.1 of Meteorus colon. NCBI lineage: Eukaryota > Metazoa > Arthropoda > Insecta > Hymenoptera > Braconidae > Meteorus > Meteorus colon. The sequence continues at coordinate 39,084 of JAPYZH010000432.1, forward strand.
GATCATGGACAACGAACGGATTACTTCCTAACCACAGCCGAAAAGAATTTTTCTATAATTTTTTAATGAATAAATATAAGTGCTTAACTATTCGTTCCATTAGTTCTTTTCAAATTGCGCGTTCTCTGTCTGATGAACATCTATCAATAACTAATATGCCATTCACTATTGTTGATTCATTTTTTGAAACGCTCGTGAGCTCTATTAATGTCCAAAATTTTCACTCATTTAACTTCTATTATTGATAACAAATTAGTATCTTTTCGAGAGTGTTTCAAAGTGATCAATATTAAAAACGGGATACAGTAATTATAATATTACAAAACGAAACAATAATACTCAGTTATATTTTAGCGTAAGAACGTGATTGATGAAATAATCTCAGCATCGAAGCATCATTATTAGGATCAAAATGAGAAAAAAAGCCTTCTCTTATACAAAAATTCCCATTCAATAATAATAACCCACTACAGGTATACTCTGATGAATCATCAATAATGATCTTTACACGAACCTCAAAAAAAACGAAAAAAAAACAAAAAAAAAATTGAGAACCCAGAATTACTCCAAAAAAATGCAACGTTTATAGGTCATCATCTCCCATTTTCAATACCGTGCGTAAACGGTACCGTAATGCCCACTAAACACCGTATAACACTTCAATAACAACTAATAACAAATTATTCTATACACACACATACACACATAGATAAAAATGTACCCATACATCATACACAACCATGAATATACATTCAAACAGCAATGACTCGGAAGTTATGTGCCAATGAGCCAGTGGTAACAAGTGTTAACAAAACGAGTGGCACAATGACGTAGTGAAAAATATCTACAGAAACATCACGCGGTCATGAAAGGAGAGAACAGAAAAAAAAAATGGAATAAAGGAATAACATATATAAAGAAATTGCGCGAAGAAAAATGTGGCGAAAAATATTCTAACGAACATAAACGCTCCTTTGATGTCTATAACACTTCAACAGCTCCATTCTTTGATACATACACTCTTGAATGTAATTTTCCTACTGGATTTATCACCTATAGCGGACGATGAACTTTCAAGAGCGCTCCAAGTTGTCCAGTCTTACAACTTTACCATACAGATACTTACATAGATATATATATTCCTGTATGTGTGTAGAAAAAGAGAAATATGTATACATATATATATAAAGAGATAGTGTGGTGATAGAAGCAGAAGGGACAGTGAAAGGGGGAGCAAGAGAAGGAGAAGAAGTTTATTATATGGCCTATGAGGATATAGAAATATATAGGAAGTAAATGCAAACTTTATTCTTATTGACTCATCTCTTTTATTGCATTCTCTCTCCATTTCGTTTATTAATCCTTTTCTACTATGAATTTTTGGTTGTATTCTATTTGTTTGTTTTTATCTTGAGAAAGGGAGGGACATGGGATTTGCATATCGAGGGAAATGATGAAGATGATGATGAAGAAGTTTTTAATAGCCTGCAAAGGAAATTATTCTAGGCGTAATTATACATGATCATGTATTGCTGGTTGTATGTTGATTGTGTTTCTGGATGTTCATAAATGATGGTATGTTATCTTGAATATCCAATAGTTTTAGATTTCGCTTGTATATGATTATATGTTGTAAGAGATGCTCGAACTTTGTGTCTGTTCGGCCATTTATGATGAGCTTGATTTGGACTTTGCCAGTAAATTATCTTATTCGACTAATAAAATACAGATTCTGTTTCTGTTCCATCTCTCAATTACGAGATCCACACTCCCAAATATTTACAAATTTTGTGAGTTGCGTCCAAATTTGTGAAAATATACCTAAAAAGGGGTTGAAAGTAGAGTAGATACTTTTTATTTCAAATAATGCAAATCATTGTTTCTATAAATTATCGAACACAGTCATTGTGGGACAATTCAATTCACATTTTATCTGTTTTTTTTTTATGGCATATGTGTATGTCAATTCATTATTTGTACAGAGACATGACTTGTTGCATTCCTGAAGCCAATTTTTTATCTCTGTGCTTCAATCATCCACGAATGAATTTAGGTTATGTTTACCCACATTATCTTTTTTTTTTTACACGAGATGTAATATAAAAGAATTGGGTATCTATAAAATGGTAAAAATTGGTTGTTTATTGCTAGGAGAGTTTCCGGTGCATCGTTCGAATTTTTTCTGATTTGTTTCCTAATTTTCTAGTTCGTCTTCTTCATCTCATTGAGGACGTCATACAAGTACACATTCGTACAGTATTACAATATCATTCGAATGAATATTGAAGTATACGATAGTGCGTTTCAAAATGCTGATACGAAACGTTCCATTCAATTAAAAGGAATATTTTCTATCGCTACTACATGGATCAAATGGAAATTTAGCGATGAATATTTAATGAGTCAAGCATTGCAATTGGAAACTGCAATTTGTTGGACGCAAAAGAGGAACAAAAGAGGATATTCAAGATTGTTGTGAAGCTAATTCTGAGTAAGTTCCGTTGACGAATGTTATTTCTGAACTAGAGTTTAATGATTTCAAATGATTTACAAAAAAAAAACCCAAGTAATGATAACCAATAAAAAGATGGCCATCTATCCAAATAAGACCAAGAGTTACGAATTTCAACGTTTATAACACTTCACCAACTCCAACAAACTTGGAAAATAGGTAAAAATGAGTCGAACATATTGAGCGTGTTATCTAACAAGACAGCAAAAATTTCATGTTTTGTAATCAATAGAAATGAAAGATTAAAAACAATAATTTGAAAACTTTCTTCATCAGACTCCAACATCAATTACAAACATTCGAAATACTCATCAAATATGTATATATATATATATCACTCTTTCATAAACCAAACAAATCTTCTAAATCCCAATTCCACAAACCGGATAAACATTTCGAAAAATCCCCAAACACAATTCCCAAATGATCTCCAAACTCATACTCTAAACCAAAACTGATTATTTCCCTTCATAAAATAGTGGATAATTGATGCACACTATAGATACAGAAGTCCTCATGTCGCATCATATTACGCTGGCGCACCAAGCAGAATATTTCAACTGGTATAATGACACTGTGCAAATAAACCCCATAGAACGATAAAAGACAAAGAAAAAATTCATTACCGCCTTTTTTCTGTTCATACTCCAGACTCGTATCCTTGACAAAAAATGCTTATTAAATGCTAATCCTTTCTTCTTTTTGCTATAATTCCTCACTGTTTTTCTCTTTACAACTTTTCTCACTCAACTTGTTCACATATAAAGAACACACAGACACATCTTTCGTCGTAAATTGATGGGAAACAAGAGGCCACCATTTCCTGTCGCTCAATGCAAGTACGCGCAAACAAATTTCCATACATGAATAAAGAATATTCTTATTATTCTAATATAAATTTATAAATAAATTGAATGAAAATTTTTTTTCCACTATTCTTAAATTATATGTAGATGTTTAATCGGCATTTCTCCGCCTTTTTCCTATTTTTTCTATGTCAATTTTTTTATGTGCTGATACAGATTTGATAATTGAGAAGAAATTATTTCGAGAAATGGTAGATGAATAATTTGTAACAGTAATAAAATGGAATAATATGAGGCTGGTTATATATAAAGAAAAAAATGTAAAAACGGTATCGTCCGTGATCACAATTAAAGCGCGATACGGAAGCAAAATTCTACTTTATACGTCGACGAGAGAGGACAGTGGTCACGCTTCATGCCAATTTAACTCGTATACTTACACGCGTGCACGACAAAATCACGTTTGTCTCTATCTACACTGAATCATGACTAAAATAAAAAATAAAGAGAAAGAAGGAAAGAAAAAGGAGATAATAATGATGATAATTTAATAAAATGGAATTCTTGATTTACTTCAATGTAGGATTAAGAAGAAAGAAATAATTTTAATTGGGTAATTGAATTTGAATGGTATTTTCATTTTTTCTGTTAAATAAAGTGTATTCAGTATCTTCTGATTGGTTTAAAGTTACGATATGTAAAACTTGTGTGGAAGAATAGAGAAATGTTAAAAGCATGAAAAATTACAATTGAGTGAATGTGACAGGGAAATAAATGTTGCATCCAGTTCTTCTTTCATAGGGAATTTATAGTTTCTCCTCAAAATTTTATTACCATAGAAATCAGAAGAATATCAAATCATATTTCATACCACCAAAAACAAGATTGAATTTTGTATCAATAGGAGAGACGTGAATCCTGTTGCGATCGGCAATCGTACAGTTAATTGAAAAAATAAAAAGTTTGTCTAATTCATATGACATAAATTTCTGGGAATTTTACTGAAATCTTTAGAGATTAATAGTGAATATCGTTCAATCCCCTTTTCATTGAATACAAAATTCATCTAGCTAGTTTAACAAGATCCACGTCCATAATATTACTTCAAACGTCAATATATTCGCACTCTGATTCAATAATATTAGACTAAATGATTGATTCTTGATTCCGGCAACTAAAATTGTGCTAATAATATGTTTCTCATGTCATCCAACTTGAAGGTACCCAAGGGCCCGAATCCACGTGTCACTACTTCATCGTGTCAACAAAAAATTTTCAAAGTTTAAGTTTCGCATGCGAAAGAGTTTTTCCAATTAAAATTAGCTTTGAAACTAACCAAGGTTGAGTATCGCGTTTCAAATTTGATGAAAAATAGAGAACGAAAGAACCAACACCATCTTTATAAAGATAAAAACAGTTTGATATTGTAAACATGAAATTTTCGAAGCAAAAACATATGTCTGTATTTGATCTAGTAATTGGTCTTGTGTGATATGAAATGAATTGTATTACAACTTCAGAAATAAATAATTGAGATATGGAAAAACCCAACTATATTAATTCATTAGTGCTATTGAAAAGTTTGTTGCGTGTTTTTCACTGATTGCAGGATTCCAATCAGAGTGGCCATAACAGTAATTTAATTATCCTGATAATAATTGAATATCCGATTCGTCCATTGGTCAATTGATCTCGTTCAAAGGTCATCAGCCAGTAATTTTCATTGCACATTTATCTATTTCATCTGGAATAAACTTTCATGCAATGTTTCCAACATGTAAAAAATGTGGATATTAAAGTTGTTCTATCATACCACACCTCGTTCTACTTATTATGTGAATGAATAATATTCGTTAATGAGGTTGTTGAATGTAATTAAATATTATATCAAATGTTGATTCCGGTTTTGAATGACGGATTGGTGTTATGTAGAGGTAATTCTAGAACTTGAAGAATATTTTATTATGCAGATGCAATTGTAAAAATTCAATCAATTTTTACAGAGAATCATTCGCTGATTTGATTGTGAGCATCACAACCTATGTCGACTACATTGAAATATTGTTAATAGCATCATCCATGTAAATATTAACGAAATGAGATCGACTAACCCTCTAAGTGTGCAAATGTTCAGTTATTAATTCAATTTATCACAAATAGTATTGCTGATATCCTGATAAGTATTTTGATTTGGAACGATCGAATGACAGTTTTCTATCAGTAAGAGTTCATTTTTCCGGAAGAAAGCTACTCGGAAAAAATATTTCAGCTCAGAATTTTCGCAGAATAAAATTCTTACCGTAGAAATTGACATAAATGAATTATCCGCAGGGAAATTACTCATCTAGAATTTCTCGAACAACCGATGAATTTCAGACCATACCAATATTCAAATATCTGAATCTATACAAAATTGATTGATTTAATTAATCGAAATTTCTAATTATTCTTCCATGTTTAGACGATAAATTGATGAAATCATCACGAATGATAAATTCATTGATAAAATACAAACTGTACGCAATCACGAACTGAAAATCCATTTCAATACAAAAATAGTCACCTCCCATAAATATCAGCGATAAAAAGTGTAGAAGAAAAAGTCAATCTCTCACATAATGCCCATGACAAAAATTCAACTAAGTAAAAAATCGCTACCTCAACTCATTACTTCAAAAATCCCGCACAAACTAGAAGAATCAGCCAATACATTATGCAATCATATTCCACATTACCATTATCAATATTATTTATTTATTTATTTATTATTATTATTATTATTATTATTATTATTATTATTATTATCATAAATTGTTATCATTATTAAGATTCGGAGTTGCATAAAAGCCATCGAAGCACGAAGATCGATGTACCGAGACAGAATTCCACCGTCATCGTCATCCGAACGTTTGCTCATGGTTGGTTGTATCGTGGTATCTTCACTCAACTAGTCTTACTACTCACTTTTTTTATTTATGCCTCGAAGAACTCTTGCGCCACCCTGACAAGATCGGACGATGCGTGAACGGTGAACTGAAATTGGTTTTATTATTCGTTTCAGTATCAGCAACACGAAGAGCTACATATAAGAGCCGATGTATGGGAAACATGCGTGTTTAAACACGTATGTATGGGGTATATAGCTGTGGAATGAAGTGAAGGGAGTTTACACATTTATATGCATGTGTATATATAAAATCAGGTACTCACCACGTCCACTTCTTCAACGACCAGTTTGTTACGTTTTCAGCACAACTTTTGTATGGAAAATATAGGAGACGCTTATGCTACCTCCAAGGTCGTTGCACTTGGTGAATGTGTATTCAACCTTGAACGACCTTGAGATGCAATAAAATATCAGAATTTTTTGATGGGGGTATTTGTTAATACATGTTTATATGCTGCGTGCTTGATGAAAAATGTAATTGAGCTGTTAAGGGAAATATAGGGTGGATTAGTTTCATTATTTGGTCGAGTTGACTTGGCTTAGGGTATAGATTTGATGGGGATATTTGAGTGGAGTTTTTAGGATTATTTGCTTCTGTCATTTTAGATTACTTATGAGGGGAATGGGGTGGTAGACAAGTTCAGAGGGGTTAAGGAAATGTTGAGAGAAGACATCAATTAATGTCCATAAATTTGATTAGTATTTGTTAGATTACGATTTCTACGGGAGATGGGAGAAAAAATAAAAATAAAAGGTGAGTAAAGACTTTTCGTCTGATAATAATTTATCGATATTCGAAGAATCACTAACTGTTGTCAATTTGTTTGTATCAACTGTAGTGAGCCATGTTAAAGTGCAAAATATTTATTTTTCATCTGATAATGATCATTAGTTTTTGTCTATTTAGAAGAGTTTCCAACTCATTACTATTTCTCACGAAATATGAAGAATCATCATTCTCCTAGTTTCGGAAGTACAACTAGGAATTTCCTATCACGCATATTAGCCGAATGGTAAAATTGTCATTTCCATAAATACGACAATATTTTTTGCCTTTTCCTAATTATATAGTAATGACTTCTTCAATGCCCTCAGCTATAGCTGATGCTGTTACATTATCTTATGCTTTGCAAAATTTTATAATTTACAAACCGGCAGTTCTTCGAAATTTGTCAGTTAATTATGACATAAATGATCTATTTTTATATAAAAACAGAAGATTTAATACGTTGTGCCATTCTTTCAAATATTTTCACAAGTAAATTTTCCGTTCTCATTGAACATTCTAATATTTAGGATTTGCAATTAGCAATTAACAGCTCGATTGAATAGTTTAATTGAATTTTATTTATTCTATAAAATGAATCTATGAAAAAATTCCTATAATTTTCAGAGAGAGAAATATCGAATAAATATTATGTAAGAAAAGTCTAAGACCGGAAATCTTTAATCCTGGAAGATATTTTCCATAAATATCATCGTACATCATCCCATTTTGACGAATCGAATGATTTGATTCCCAAGAAATTTTTTGTTTCAATTTTGTGACAATCAACCTTTTAGATAAAAAATAGAAGAAAAAAAATTTCCCAGCTGTGACTCTCAATAATAATTCTCGACACATTCGAAGATGAGAATATTTGTCTGGGCCGGGACTCAATGTTAACCCTCCATCGGTTTCCGATTGCTTCACCGACGAGTCATTCAATTATTTGTTGTGTATTCAATGACTTCAAATTATATACCAATCAACTCCAACGTTTCAATCGTCATAATAATTTATCCTAATTACAACAAGTTCCCACGCCCATCTCAGGAAATTGAATAAGCTATCACAGTAAAAGATTTTTGATTCCTAATGAGACGTTAATAAATAGTAAGTGTTGTAACCCACGCTAAACGAAAAAAAATCTGTTCTTACGACAATCATAAGTTGTAAGTAATTATAAAAGTTATCAATTTTAATTGACTGCTGTCCCAGACATTTTTTCTTTTTTTTTCATCGGAAAATTGAATCGATGATGTAGAAAGCTGCAGAGGAGATGAAAGAAAATATTGAGGTGAGAAATTGACCAAATCATAAATTGACCAAATCATAAAGGACTTATCATTAGGCTCTTTGGTATAAATGAAGAAAAATTCATTCAAATTCTTATCGTTTCTCCCCCTAATATACAGATGAAATTCTCCATTGAACCAAAAACCTGGATCGAAATCCACCGAGAATTCTTCCACAATTAAAATCAAAAAAATGAGTATTAGTTGAATTTTCATATTCATTATTGAAACTACATAAATGGCCACTATGAATCATTGAATTGTCATTGATAATTAATTAATTGTTTCGACAAAGTAACAACCACAATGAAATGATAGAGAATTTTTTTTTCCATTGAAGGATATAGCAGGAGCTTATTAAAGGTTGTAGCATTCTCATAGATAATTCACATACATATATATATTAACTATATCATAGGCCTCTCAGTTCCGCTATGCAATCAGACTTATTGATCTCAATTAAACGTTATTATAAAAACCTTTTCCGATATTAATATACATGTACGTTATAATAATAATCATTGCACGAGAAAATACCATCATACTCAGTGTATACGGGTCGCAGGTTACTCAACTTACCGTTCGCATTAATCCCCACCTTCGTTCCAAACTGATGAAAAAAAAGAAAAATGAAAGAACATACTTGATGCATAAATTACAATCAATTGTCCATTATTTTTACATGTATTGGATACAGCAGAAAAATAATACATTCATGCATTCTCACAGATTTATACCATGTGTGGATGTAAAAGAGAAAAGATGGTACAATATATTGAGGAAAGGAATAAAAGGACAAAGCACCTAACCTAACTCAATGTAGTATACTTGCATATGAAAGAGCGTACGCGCGCGACTCGTTCTCCAGAGCGTGTCCAATCCCGTTCCGTTGTACTGCAAATGCGCGCCTTTTTCACTGGACCGGTTGGCGACATCTACCGCTGCTCACTTCACCATAGTCTCACCATTACGATTATCACCCACCTCTCTTTATATATGTTCATCGTCCCATACATTTCCTCATTCCTGGCTATGAACGTATAAACATATTTGTATCCTCATGGACATGTTTATCGTTGGCGTTATTACTATTGCTGTAGGTAATATTATTATCATTCAAATTGCATTATGAATGGCTTTTTTTTTTTTTTTTCTTCATCAATTGATTATTATTCTTGGTAAGACAGGTGGTACAATGAGAATCCTTATAGGGAAGATAATGAGAACTATTGTGAACGATTGTTTCGCCTGCATAAGGAATGGTTGTCATATTCTGGCAGTTGATTTTTGTAGAAGCTTTCATAAAAGCCACTGAGAGAAGAATTTATTAGATATCGATAGAAGAATCTGCAGAAGTGTTCATGAAAATAATCGTTGATAGTTGTAACTGGATTTTGTTAATATTGATGAATAAACGAATTATTGTTAAGTGTTCCTGTCCATTTTCAATATACCGTTCATCTACACAAAACAAAGATACTCTTGAGATAAGAACGAATATGTTGTTGTTTCGCTTGATTTATGCTTCAGTGAGTTGTTCCCCAGATGCGTTTTAGATACTCGATAGCAAGTGATAATTCTTCACAAACCGTTCGTAATATCAATTACCCTACAACACTTCAGAATAAGAGAGGGAGAAAACACCCAGATTTTCTATATCGAAGATACATTAAAATATCGGCAGTTATTTCTGCTATAAAATAATATCAGCAAATTCCAAGAATAGTCCATTCTTTATCATCACGTTCGACTCGATCTTTTCGAAGATGAGTTGATAGTCTCATCGTTTATCCACGCCCTACCTGGGAATAGAAACATCATTTCCCCACTTATAATGCGCCAGCGTCATTCACAAATAATTACAAAATTCGTTTTCAACAATTGAGTGTCAATAATGTTGTCCCATGTTCCTAGCTCAAGTCTTACCATAAACATTATTAGTTCAACTTCACACATTTCCAATTCAAGTTGGATAGATAATGCTCACCAATTGGATACGGGAATTCTAGCTATATATCGGACAGGTTATAGCTGGTCGCGTACTATAAATAGCCACTCGTTCAACGACTTAGTCGCTACCTATCTCGATTTATCCTTGTTTTACTTATGCTCCTTCCATCGACAACTCACACGACCTTGAAGTAAAATGCACCCCGAGCTTTCAATGTGCGGATGAAGGCGGTAAGGACAAGCAAGATGCACAATGTTGCTGTTGAGGACGTTTCGTTACATAGCCTGTTATTACGTGGAAAATGTTTATGAAACCCCTATCAACTCGTATTATTTTCAATATGAATGTATATGTTCATGAAGATAATTATGCATAGGATGGTGTTGCCGTTCATCTTGGACGTGCAATTATATTTTATAAAGAAGAGCAGAATGAGAAACGTCTTGTCAATAATTCATTCATACAATATTCACGTTGGAATTTGTAGATGAGTAAAAATGCTCGAGTGAAATTAAATGACTTGTTAGTTTTATTACTATCTAATTTTTTTTCTTCGTTAGAGTTTGATGACAGGGAATTTTTTTACAGCTCATATTCTATCTTACACAGGTTTGATTAGGTTTATTGTGTTTCTATATGTGATTGTTCAATGAGTTGAATTGAGATGAGCAGGCTTGCATTCATGAAATTAAAAAATTAGGTTTTTCAGCCGGGTAGCTTTTCATTTTCAATTAATTAATTGAAATACTCTTTTCTTTTTGCAGAGAAATTCTATTGCAGAAGTATCGAAAAAGTATCCTCCGTTTTTATCAGTCCAACTACATTTTCGTGTTTGAGTCGACGTTGCATAAAAAGGTTCAGGAGAATCAGAATGATTTTGAAATTTTTAATGGAATAAATGGAATAAATTCTTGATGAGATCACTTTCATGCGATTCAAGAGTTCTAACTTGATTTTTGCGATAGTATCGATTCCGAAAAGTCCAATTTCAATCTCTCGCTTACAAATAGAAATTTGATTCAAGAAAATTCAAACAATTGGGACGACCTGTACATCACGTCGATATTTCAATGAGATACATTTGTACTGCTGATCAACATGAATGTAATTATACCACGTGAAAGTGCGAAAATATAATAACAAATGAATTCATTGACTGCCACAATATTTATTCATATTTATTATCATGATTCTGAACATACATGGTTTACACTTCAAATACAGAATTAATCCACAAATTATCACAATTTTACCAATTCATGTTCAGACACATCGTTTCAGTAGAATTACCAGGGAAAACCAATCAATACATCATTTCGTTGAAATTCTAGATAGCGAAAAGAGAGCAGGTGTGTTATGTGTTTCATAAAGAATATTCGTTTGTTTCGAATAAACAATTGTTCCAAACGCGAATATTTGATATGGGAAATCATTACAGAATGACTGAGACAGCACCCAACAATTATGCGACATTCTAGGAGCAGTATTAATATCCACAATCGAAGAATTATCAGCATCAAGCAATCTACTTGGGCCGCACGTATTTGGAATAACACGACAATTTGATATTATCAATACTTCATACCCTGAAGAATAGGAGTTTTTCATGTCGGATCAAATTTATTTCCACTTAGACAATTAATATATTCAACGGAATCTAACGCTGGGACACCCAATCGCTCTGCATTTAAACATTTTTATTCTCGTTCTTGATTGCCAACATATTTCAACTATAAGGACGATCATTGATAGACACATACCACCCAATAACACGATGAAAGCAAAACTCAAATCTCTCAAATGAATACGACGATATGGTCCGGGATGTGTTTCGTCCAAATATTCCCTATATTCAGATTCGCCGGATATTGGTTCAAGACGATCAATTTGTTCCTTCAACAGCGAATCTTCGCTACACCAATATGATAATGTCCTATCAGAATTGGATTTTGATTGAATCAGTTGTTCCCGGCACTTCGATATCAACATCTGTTGTAAAACTTTTTTGCATGTGGCTGAAATACCGACGAATTTTCCGGAATTATCATATCCGATTCCTCGTTCAAGTACGTCAAAATTATTTCGTTGGGATGTGGGTTCGCGCGTACCGCAGTTGTAGTTCATATAATTCATGGAATCATTAGCATGATAATAGCCAGTTTTCATGTAACGAGTAGAAAAATTTAATTGAGAAACTATACTCAGTACAAAAACTGATTGGACGAAGCCAAAAAAAAGATACTTCATCACCGTTTCACGAGGTCGACCCCAACCACCACACAATGAATCGGACGAACTTTTCAATGCATCCAATTCTGACTTCAAATTTTTGTAAATTATGATCATAAGTCCAAATACAACAAGTGAGACAATACAAATATTCTCTGGCTGCTTGGGAAACTTGGAACATGGTTGGTTTACTGGGTCAATCGAAATAGAATCCCGAACACGATTGTGCACCATTAGCAACATATCATATGACTTTTTAACCAATTGTGTAAAAAAACTTGTCTTCTTTTTGTCATGAGGATAACACGGATGATCATTTTTCAGTATCGCTTTTATATTAACTACTGATAGCAGACTCTGCAAGCTCTTCTCCAAACTAGTGGGTGAATTCCTGTTTCTAACATTATGAGAATTTGGCTCACAATTCTTGGTCTGCTCACCTCCAGATTGAGATGAATTCGAACTATCAGATTGGTGCTGGTTCATGAATGTTACCTTGTTGAACATGAAACTTGCACAATTCTTTCGACCTATTATCATAAATTGTTGAATATTTATACAGTAGAAAAATGTATTCAAAAAATGGATGAATACCTTCATGATATTTCTGCTTGTACAATGTCCCACGATCATTCCGTTTGTTGGAAGCTTCGGATTTTATCCATGGATGCGGTGCCTGATCTCTGTACGGATTGAAAGTATACAGCATTGCATCTCGACGTTCTTCACGACACAAAAAATATGCTGATAGTGAATTCAGTTTCCAACTGCGTTTCAAAATTTTCCTTGCTGATTTACAGCCATCTTTTAAATTCCCAATTATCAAGAATAATGCATCCTTATGCCACCATGGTGAAGTTCTGGCTTTCAAGAGCATTGCATCGAATGCTTTCACCGAATACGGTGCAAATACAAAAGTTGCAAATCGTGAATAATGCTGTTGAGCACCATGTGCTACGAAATTTTTGTCAATCAAGATTATGGGCGGTTTCAGAATTTGCCACGAAGCTTCAAGGAAAGAGTCATGGAGATCTGGAGTAGTGACAACGGGATTGAGTCGTTCAGTAAAACATGTGTTCAAAAGTCTCATCTATCGAATAGTGCGGAATTATTAGTAGTTTGTCCAACAAAATGTCATGTCGTGAGACGACGAATATTATAGCGTACCATTTTCCGACTGAGGTCCGGTGGTTTTCTTGGTTGTTGCGCATCAATGCGCCAGCTCATCAGATATACAACCACAAGTATTTTCAAGTTAGCAGACACCATGATTCGAGTAGTTGCCAATGTATCAAGACAGTTATACCCGAATGTAATGCTCTCAATCGGTCAACCGTTGAATGCTGACTGAGCGATACGTGGAAATTTTGTAGCGTTGCCGTTCAACGCCACGTACTACATGATATTATAAGTCACGTCAAGTGTTGTTGTTTTTCATTTCACGTGGTGTGAATATAATTGCAAATTGCACGTGAAGACAGGACATGTTCGTGTCATCAGTTGTATTGATTGGGAGAACCATGTCACAATCGGCGATTTTACGGGATAAAAGTTGATTTTGCGATGGCATTCCACATTCGTTTATTCAGAAACCGAATATTCCGATCAGCTTCAATCGTCTCTTGTATAGTATTATAAGATGCCCCGGTGAAGTTATCAATGTGTATTTTCATGAGAAGCTATTTCTATTTCTATCGAAACTGACGGAAAATTATTCGAACAAACGTGCCGAGAAAACAAATTTCTACGTTACCTGAACGCGTGGTTCACCAAAGATTCACCAGTCATTGATCAACAATCTCGACTATTTTTAAAAATCCTCATGATGAATTAGAAACTATTATTTAGCACCCAATTTCCGTGATGTCAAAATTCAAAGTCCAAAAAGATCAATATTATTAACATAGGTGCCAATTAAGTATTTAAACGTCAAAATGCTCGACTACTTAGCCAACTGATTCTTTGCTTTTGTAACTAATCGTGAACACATTTTCATCAAAAACATTTCAACCACAAAGATTAAAGTTGATACGCCGAGACCGATCGCCCAAAATCGATACGCAAATTCCAAATCTTTCAATTTTATAGGACGCAATCGTGCGCGCGTTTCATCTGTTTCTTCGCTCCGCAATTTTTGCAATGGAACATTGACTGCATGATCTTTCCAATATTCGTACAAACCTGCTTCGAGCAATCGAGCGTAGTAAGCCTCAAATTTTGGCTTTAGAGGCCATTCATTCCGACACCAATAGGCTACATATTCTCGGCCAATATCTGTTTTTGATATATGTAGATGATGCTTGGCAGCTGGTTCCAACATCCGTTCTAAAATTTGGATACAAGCTGCCGAAGAACTTTTAACGACCGATTTGGCACAATCCGCATCGAAAACGTAATTGACGGAGTCAACCAATTTTCCATCTGAGTGTGCGCTACGTTTATTCACAATAGGCGTGAATATATTGTACTTGTGTGTATATAAGTCATTTAAATCCTCTATGAAAGAACGTTCAGGTTTTGTAAGGAACGCGGACAAATTACCTTGGAATGTCGCATGTAGTATGATAAACAATTGAAATACGCAGAAAACAAAAATTCGAATAGCCGTTCTATTTAGAGGCACCAACAAGCCAGTATTTAACACCAGACGAAGAACATCGAAAGCGGCCAATGCGAATTCTCGTTTTTTGTAAACTAATAATATGATTACGAATGTAATTAATGACACAAAGATCGTCGCATACTGAATCTCTGTGCTGTAGAAAGCTAAGATTTTCTCTTCAGGTAATAAAAACCTCCTTTGCTGCGTTAAGATTCGTACGCTCAACTGTCTCAAAGGATAAGTAGCACTTATATTGAGTTCGAGCAACCGCGCTGACAGGGAAATGTCATGGGATCCGTTAATCAGTTTCACGAGAAATCCAATTGGTTTTCCATTGTGAAAATAGCCAGGATAGTCATAATTGACTAGAAGTGTCACATTCATTGCTAAAAAAACATTTTGCAGAAAATGTGCATCAGCAACCAAGGGCATCTTCTCCGTGATACTATCAGAATTGTAACTTTTATTTTCAGTCCAGACTACGCCGACTTTCGCATTTGCGATAGCGCGAATTTCATACCCATCCAAGAATTTGGTCTTGCTGAACTTCAAGCTTGCACACTTATCTCGATCTACAATTCTTACCATTAACAAGTGTAAGTTCTTTTTGAAAATACAAATGATCAATAATTGAGTACCTTCAAAGTATCGTTGTGCGAACAGTGTCCATCGACCATCTGCTATGCCAATCACATCAGCCTTCTTCCAAGGATGAAGTGCTCGATTTGTAAAAGGATTATAAGTAAACAGCATCACATCTTCATTCTGATCATAACACAAAAACACTGATTCTAACAGATTCATGTTCCATGTTAAATTCAGAATTCTCGCAGCTGGTTCACATCCTTCTGTCATATTCCCAAATATGAAAAATGAAGCATCGGGGTGCCACCATTGTGAAGCTTTCAGATCATGAAACATGGCCTCCGAAGATTTTGTCCAACTTAATGGGAGGATAAAAGTTGGCATTTGCAGTATTAGTCGACGGTCGACATCTGGTTTCAAATTTTCATCAATAAAAACCATCGATGGTGGAACTGAGTGCTTGACAGCGTTCAGGAAAATTCCTCCGAGTTCGGATGTAGTGACTATGGTTTTCAGACGATCACCAAAACACATATCCAACAGCCTCATCTGTCAACAATCATCACAATAGTGCACACAATTAATTCCCTATCACTTATTTCATCAATATTGTTGGCGCAATATTCACCATTTTTCCTCGGGCATCAGGCAGATCTAGCGATAGTTTCCCATCAATGTCATGACCCAGGCACAAGAAAAATAGAAACAATATCTTTATTTTGACTGACAGCATGATCATATGATGCTTATGAAAAGAACTTAGAAAAAGTCGTCCCAAGTTATAACTTTTCTGACTGACGCATGCAGAATGACCATCCGATACGATGGGATAAGTTGTTGTGGATTCTATTTGTAGTGAATACATAATCATGAATATCGTTGACCATGTCGGGTGTAATTACTTCATATTTGCTTTACTCCAAGCATGAACATAATTTCATGGCAAATATGCAGTACAGTCAGTAACATATGTATTGATCCCATAATTCGTATGAATATTGTTATATTATAGAGAGGAAATACCATTACATAGAATTGCGGGATCCAGGTCAACCAAATAGATGGAGGAAAACTGCACTAACCGCCCCGATTGGAAACTAGCATATCGAACGATGCGAAACTATTCTATTTTTACTGCTGTCAAATCCTATCAGATATTGCAGATGCTCTGATATTCCGCCTCGGTGATGAGAGATATAATTTCAAAATCTTTCCAATCAAAGCGGCAATTTCTACCAGGATCCAATGCCTTAGTAAGGACCTGTGTTGCATTTGGTCCCAGGTTTTTGATGCTGCCAACTTCGACGTTGGAATTGGTTAAGATTTCCACAATATTCAGAACTGTCTGAATCTGTAACATCAACAATATAAATTAGCCGATGGCAAACGCGTGCACATTTGAAAGGAGGAAGCATTCTTGCTTTAAATTGAAAGGAACATGGGCCTAAATTTTCACATTCTCCGCAAAAAAATCAGAGAAATGAAATTTCAGCAACTTGGGAGGGATTCCGGAGCCATTTTTTTTTTAAAAATGCCCGTGCTAACATGGTCTGACAGTGCAGATTTCATTGAACCCGTTTCCAATTCATAATCATAATCTAGCATCAACTTCCTCCTCCCATTAAGTGTGAAGAACTTTGCCTAACTTAATTAACTATAACGACCCCTATCTACTCTATGCTAATTATTCTTATTGTACGAATGACTCCCTCTTCAGAAGTGCGATGAAAACCTACTTTCGCAATGTGACTGTCTGCAGAGAATCCAATGATCATCACGTCTACACGGAGAGAAAAAACGGATAAAAATCACCGTTCTAGCACAGTAATCTCGAAGTAACTTGCTTGTTTGGTTAATTTTATACATCAATACGTGAATAAATAATAATCCAAAAATAAAATTTAATTTCCATTTGCAGAATTTTTATCATACAGAACCGTAATTTCTTAGGT
>JAPYZH010000433.1:0-106265 GCA_030523085.1 Meteorus colon
AATATATATATATATATATATATATATATATATATATATATATATATATATATATATATATATGAACTGAGTGGATATTTTTGATTGACGCAGCGAGCGAATAGAGCCGGGTCATTAGTGATATTGAATTGTTATTATCACAAACGCTGTATCTGATGTATCGGCTTATTGAAAATGTTCATTCTCATCTCTATTTCCGTCAATTCATTCAGGGATAACGTCATTTTTTTTCTCTCATTCACCATCATCTAAACGCCGTCAAATATCATTAAAATAAATATGCCCAATAAACAATGCAATATCCAAGAATATTATCAGTCAATTAACTCTACAACTTTGTGAAGCTAAAGCTTTTGTTTGTATTAATGAAAAAATGGTAAAAATAAAATAAAATAATCCGAGCCTTTTCACGTATATTTCTCATTCGTATGACGATAATCAATTTCACCGCAGTATTGTATTAAATTTACATGCGGGCAAATCAAAATACCATCATCGTATTTTAGGGTATATGTGCATATACAGACACGAACACGATAACGTAAATGGAATGTATACAGAGAAGGTGAAGAGAGGTGGTGACAGGTGAAGGACTCGATAATAATTTTCAATCAACCACGTACGAACGTATATTAAAATCAAGTGATTATAAATGTACATACACACATACATAAATTTGTTCGTATAAATAAAATGAAATATTATTTGTGTGTTGGAAAATATTTTTTTACTTTTACCGCACTCGTCTTTTTTGCGTTATTCTTGTCATTTTTTTTCTATTCAAACCGATGTAAATATTTGTGTTGGGCTTTTACGCGAATTGCTGTTGAAAATCCCAGTACGTACTGGTAGCTCTCTCACATACACACACATACAAAAATCCCAATAAAATTGGCTCTCGCAAAATTGAGTAACACCGTTGAGGGACCTGGTTCGCGCATTCCCTGCACACCGCCCTTTCTCTCTTGCTTCCAATCTTTATCTATTTGTATAAGTGTGTTAGTGATGTATACATTTATTTGTGTGTGGGTGTTCATATATATTTAGGTACTTTCACGTTCTCTTTTCAACTCGCGCGTTGTATACTTGTGCACAAAATCCCGTGGGAAATCATCTTGGCACGGCGAAAAACGTATACGCCAAACTCTTACACATATAACAAAGAACGTTGGACATCACTCGCGTGATCCTGCCTTTGCGGTCGTCCGCCGAGTGCACGAAGAAAAAAAAAAGATAAAGAACTTCACCATGCTATTCTTACAACTACGAAAATATACACATTTGTATGTGTGTGCGTGTGTGTGTTTGTACACAATCCACCCCTATATGTCATGAGCATAAGTGTATATTTTTATTTTCTATCTAATATTTTATTTTTCACATCATTTTATCGTGTCATTTTGTTTCCACTTGGTCTCACGTCACTATACATATAATCCACGTTGTGTTTGCTTGGACGTAGCTCGCATGAACCGTCCAATCGACGGATATAAGGGGGCCAAGGCGCATGAAAAAAAAAAAAAAAAGAAAAAACGAAAGAGATGATGAAAAAACCGAGGGAAAAAAGAAAATACACCATCAGATGTGAGCTTAAGAATTTTTCACTCGACCCTTTCGTGAAATCGAAGGAAAGCCAACGGCACGCGAGCAATCTTCTCCAGACTCGATAGCTTCCTGCCACCGCGTTCACCTCTTTCTCTCTTTTTTCCCCTACCTCCATCGTTTCCCTCTCAATTTTTTTTCTTCCCCTATCCCGTTCTCTTTCCTCTTCTTCTTCTTTATTCTCGCAAACTCTTGATATTTTCATTCAACCGTACGTGGCTATCGTCCGGATAGGAAATTCACCATTTCAATCTGTACAACCTACGTCAAATATATATATAAAGGAGCATTGTATCATCACAAGTATATCCACCTCATCCTATTTCACTCAACCGAAAAAATTAATTTCACAATTTTATTTATAAAGTTTATTTCAATTGCTGACAGATAACTTTTATTTACTACTCTAAATTGAGATAACTGATTGAAAGAAAAAGCATCAAATATAAATTGAAAATAAATATATTTTAACATTTACAGATATTTATTAATAAAATTGACAATGAAGAGTAATAAAAAAAAATTTTGTTACCCGTCTGAATATTTTAGTTTCTTCGTCAAGGCAAATTACATGAAGCATTTTTGATATAAATTCTTCGTAATCGCACGTACATATGTTTATATATTGTACGCATTGCACGTATGCGTCATGAATTTACGTCAATGTCGTTCGTTATTGATTGCAGCAACAGTTATTAATTCGTCTATACACATACATGTATATATGGGTGTTCAATTATCGACATAGCACTCACGGGCCATCAAGTACTCGGGGCCTCTAATGCAATAACGTGGTGATGTACAATAATAATGTCAATGCAATTCCAAATGGTTTACCACCACTGCGGATACGTGTATGAACAGGATGAGAAAAAAGAAAAACCCAAAAGAAAAGAAAATACATAATAAAAAGTAAAGAAAAATAATAATAAAAAAAAAAATAAGCCGAAGAATTGAATTGGTAAACACAAAACAAGAAGAGTAAACAAAAATATTCATCTATTGCCTATATGTTGAATTGATCGTTGATCTTCTCTGTATGACAATGAATGAACAGAGTACATTTGTTTTGGCTACGTTTATATGCATCGAATTGCATATGTGAATATATATATAAAGGGAGAAGGAGAGCAAGAGATGTTGAACGAGAATTGTGTGTTTCTGTGTGTATCGCGGGAATACGAGCAACTGGAATAATCGAGGTGGAACATCAGTGGTGGTTCACGATGGGCCGATGTGTTTGCGTCTATATAACATACCATCATCGTTATATAGCGATCCCCGACATCAATCCATTAATCATAGCGCATGAGTAACGTGTGATTAATGCTTTTGTATTGTATGTGTATATGTATACCGAGATGTATTTAATGGATATAATATTTTTTCTTTTGTTGTGTAACATGCCGGACAATCAGTTTTTTTTTTATTTCGCGCCTTATACCTTTGACGTTTCGAATTATCCACGCTTATTTGTTCACACTTCTTTGATCCTGTGCGAGCAATTTTCCTAATTTTTATCCCTTTCGTGACGTATTATTTTTGTTTTTATATTGTTATAAATGAATTACTGTTGAGGGAAATTGTAAATAAAATATTGTGATGAATGGCTGAGAATATTTTTGTTCTGATGTTATAAGATGATTTTTAGGGAAGATTTTAAACAGAAGATAATTGTTAGATTTCAATTTTCTCATATGAACAATTTGATTGATAGATTTTTCTTTATGAGTAATCGTTATAGTTATTTTGTTGTTGTTTGTATGAATGGTACTTAGGAGATGAATTTCATATAGAGTACAATAACGAAGGTTGAAGAGAATTCCTATGATAAATAATTCAACTCCCCTGAATTGTTGAATTATTTGGCACGATTTGTGTGTAATCAATAATTACGAAAATGGTGAATTGAGAGGCAATGCGTTACCACGAAACGGGCGTTAATGATTACTGCGAGTAATGTCTCATCGTAAATTGTACCACACGAAAAGCCACGATATATACACGCGTTCTACTCTCCCTCGATCTATTTATCTCTACTACTCAATCCATTTCTCCATCTCATCCCTTGTAATATCGATTAAATATTATTATATATTACCCTTCGTGATGTCTGTACTTAAACTGATCACATGATGACAGTGCAATGTATAAATCGTAAACGATTGGGTGGAGTGGAGATGAAATGGAAGAAAAAAAAATAATCGAAAAGAAAGAGAACGGGAAGAGAAAAAAAAAATAAAATAAAAATGAAAGTGAATTTATTCATACGTATATCTTTTCTCCCTTTAATGAGACGGGATTTATCGTGTCCCAGGTGGTGTGGTCACAGACTCTCATCTTTCCTTGTTTATGTCACTGCTGCCTATGCCATAGACAGGGCAACCTGTCACATATCTATATACGTAACACGACTTCACTCATAACTTTCCTATAAATGTTAAAAGCCGGCGTATTCTTTTATGTTCACATTTCTCGCTGTCAACGTCATAACATCAGTGCGACCCTCAGCTACCTGGGGAATGGAAAAAGCAAAATAGGGGAAAAAAGAGAAAGCGAAAGCAGGAAACAAAAAAATTATTCTTGTGTTCCACTCTATCACTTTATCTACATTTTTACTGAATGAAGGCCACCCGGAAAATGAAATAAAGTCAGAGGAGAGGAAAAAAACAGTCAAACTTACTTTTAGCTTCGCACTTTTTTTTTTTATTTTTAGTTTGTTACCGTTATTGTCAAGTTTTTGGTTTGAGTGAAAAAGCTGATCGTGGCTTCGCGCCTCACCACCTTCTATAGTTGACTCACCGCGAAAAAGAGAAGCCCACTCCGAGAGTGTACTCCCAACATTCACTTACTCGCTCATTCTCGCTCTCGATTTTCTACTTTTTTTTTTGTCCCGCCTCTCCCTCCATCATTCATTCACTCTCAGTCTATATAATGTACTTGACGTTCTTTCGGTTCTCTACGAGTGGCAGCCCAAGTGTGCAATGAAGCACAAAGTGATCGTAAAAGTTGGTTATCGAAGATTCGAAAAGCAAATAATAAAGCGAGAGAGTTACCACAAAACTCAATATGAATTGCACTTGAGTCAAGTGAGAATAAAAAATATAGGGGCAGAAAGAAACAAGGGTAGAAAAAAAAGGAGAAATTGTAAGGGAAAATTTATCGTTTTATCTTTTAATATAAAGAATATAAAGTGTAAATGAGAAGAAGAACTGAATAAAAAAATTCAACCATAGAAAATCTAGTTATTTGCTCAACTATATTCCTCCACTTTGATAAAAAAAAAAAAAAATTTGAAAAATAAACAAAAAACTATAAGAATAACAATGATAAAAACAAATACTATTATTCAACATAAATTTTTAGTTGTATTGAAGTTATATTTACTAACATGAACAAACTCATACTGAAACCATGTCGGCATATATTATAAACGAGAAAGGCTTTTGCGTAGTTTGCCTTGTCTGAAGGCGCTTTAGTGTACGACAAGTTTAAGTGGGATTAGAAATTGCCGTCGATATTAGCGTGCCACAGCTGTGGACCTTTGCCTAGCTCAGTCATACCCTGTAGTGCTCGTGGTAATAGCAGTAGTACTAGTCAGGCTTCTTAAGTAGAATGAGCATCTTTGTGGTCAGACAAGCTCTCCCTTGCCATATTCAATTCTATATATCTTTCTTCGTGTGTTCCAACTACATTTTTCGTCTTCTAATTTTTTCCAATACTTTATCTATCGTAAAAACTATTTAACTATTGATGTACACGAATGGATAAGTAGAAAAAAAAGGATGTATTTCTCCTTGAGTATATCCACTCACTAAAGACTATGTTACAGAAATATTCTGCCATGTTTGGTTAAGCTTGCTTAGCTAAGCTTATCTTTCTCTACTTCCTTTTCTCTTACCCTTTCCCCACTGAATGTTCCCTCATCCTCATCGATGGTTAAAACAAAAGACTGTAACAAAAAGACTGTACACTAGGGAACAGTACTTTCGATACTACTATTAATATTGGATGATCCTTCATTCCCTTAAGAATTGAATTCTTGTAGTATCTATTGAACTGTAAGCATCGATGAGATTTAAAATTAATTCCGATGATACTTAAAAGTCACGTTGAAGCCACAAAAAAAATTGTGTAACTTTGATTGATGAGCTTTTACATTTTATATGGACACTTGGCATTCATATTGACGAATCTTCATTTTCATCACGATGGATCCATACCAAGACATATTGCACAGTCTGACAGTTTCACTATTAAACCACTCAAAAAATGTTCATATTAATGTTATCATTAACGCTCTGATGTTTGTGAACACAGTATGCAATTAATTAATCATTTATCCTTCAAAATATTTGTTCATAAGTGCCTATTACTACATTCCACTCAAAAAATTCAGTTAATCTTCTAATTACTCAATTTTTTTTTTCTCCAACGTTCTCATCTCGATAAAATATTAACTTTAGGTATCTACATTACCCACTACGCTGTGCTTATAGCAACGAAAATTGGTAATAGTACACCCAGTGGAAAGAGGGAGCAAAAACGTTACTGAAGGGAAGGCCGAGGAGAAAAAAAAGGAAAAATAAGAGGATGGTGAAAATAGAGAGGATGAAGGCATTTAAAAATTCATGGACCACTCAACTAAAACCGGAAGAACACTCCTTACCCTTCGTATTTCCGTCCCTGTGCTTTATCCCCATATTGTATATATATTTGCGGCCCTCGTGTTCACCACCACCTTTCCCCGCAGGGATATATAACCCCAAGGGGTAGCTTGGCGCTTTTGTTGGACGCTCCCTAATGACGTGCTTGCGCCGATATACTTACTCGTCTCGCTCTTCCGTTTCTGTATAACATCAACCACCATTTGCCTACCCGACAAATTGTGTTGGCTCTTCGTTTGACCATGACGCAAGAGAATATATATATATAGAGTCGATGTGACGGTATACAGAGTTGAGTTTACATAATTACTTAACTTCTCATTTGATAATTTAAATACCCTAATTCATCACTCTCATCCACAATTAATTTAATTATAAAAAACTAGACGGAAAATTCAATGTTCATCTTTTGTTATATGCGAATGTTTTTGTTTGTTTCATACCTGATAGAGAATGTCCAGGGATATTGGATAGATCATGTGTTCAACAATTACTCTAAGCACAGTATTAGGTCCACCTTGTGTATCACCGGAATTCTGGATATTTTGTCCTTGGGCAACTTGCAGTGCGACTTGAGTGCTGGAATTCTGTTGATTGAAACAAAAAATATATTAATATAATGAAGATTACATTTAATACATAAATTAAGTAGGTTAATTATGATCGGAAATAAAGTAGTCACGCAATGTAAATAAATAATGTGTAAACGAAATTGCATGATATTTATATTTTTTGTATCATTTGGTTGTTCTACTTTATACTAATTTTGTTTATTCTTTCATTTATTTATTCGTTCGTGACTTTTTTTCTGCTAATGGAGATGAACAACGGTGTTGACTCATTGGAGTAACGAAATATTCGTTTGGATGCAGATATGATTGATGAATTATTGATTGAATATATCGACAAATGATTTTCATTCGCTTCTTTTTTTTTGATATTGATTGAATTTGTGTGTGACCCAATCTGAATCTCGTCAAATCCTTTCAATTTTTCGTATTATTCGACGAGTGAGAATAATTTTCTTTTTTAGCTTTGTTTAATTATCATTTTTTCCTCTCTGACCCTTTTCCAACTTTATATTTTTTAACTCAGGCTACTTTACAGCACCCGAGAAATAAGGTTTAGGCGAAGGTAATTTCTCGTCCCAGGCTTGTGAGAATTTTACGACCAAGTCACATCCCCAACGGAGTCACTGATGAATTTTCGAGAGTTCGAGCTAGAGAATCTGGATATAAATGTTGAATTATACTACTCTAGCTCACTCGCTACGTCTCCCTCATTTGTTAACTCACTTTCACATTCACAATGCGCTTGCAACTTTGGTATAAAATTGTTTTAACTCACAACAACGAAATCAATATTGTGAATTGAAATATTCTGATGAATTTATTCAAGGTTTTATGTGACCACATCCTCAAATAAATTTGTTTCACCGTACGAATATGAAAAATTAATTTCCCAATGCGGGGATTTGAATTGAAATATTGATTAAAAATATCCATGCATATATGTTTATATAAAAATATGTATTAAAAATACAATTGGAATGGAATGGAATATAACGAAACAAATACACAAAATAATACGTAATATTTATGCAAATGAAAAGCACGATTAAAAATTAAATTAGCGATATAAGCGAACCATGATGTGACAGATAAAAAGAAGAGAAAAAATATATAAATATATACATAAATATGAATATATTTATACTAGAATATATGAGCACGACCGATCGTACAAACCAAAGTAATGTATTTATATTTGGACTATCTCCAATTTATATTTTAATTCATTTTCAATCTGCCAGTCTTCACACATATTCTTATCTCAGTTCGTCTGATCATAAATGCAGATGTATAATAAAGATTATCTTTTCTATTTTCCTTCGACATGAACGTCACGAATATAGAAAAATAAATCAAGTTTCTTCCATAATTTTCAAATACATATTTGCTAAAACTCATGTACTAAAGTCTTGTTCAAATTTCGAAATATTCATTGGAAAATTTATGGCACTCATCGTGAATTCAGTCTCTCCATAATTCCTATAATCTTGCTTAATCTTTGACGAAACTTTCACCAAAGTGTCTTCATGAAACAACACTAAATTCTACATCTTCACTATTTTTCATCTCAATTTCAACTATTCCGGAAACAAAAATGAAACAAAATGTGAAACAATCCGGATTCTTTGTCAAATAAATAAAAAAAATGACAATATAATGTCTCTTATCACACACATTTTTCATATAAGTATAGACACGAGTGTATCTATGAGTTGCTGACAGGTGAAAAGCATTAACCACTCTTTGATAAAAGCGATGAAAGTTTCTCTTGTACTCGTCTCTTTTACGTCGTCAGTTTCGCTCTTAGAAAACATCGCATACGTATACACTCCCACCAACATATCTATATATATATATATATATGCATGTATATATGAACAGCATCCAACATAAGCCAGTGAGCTTTTGCTCGTTTATTCCAAGGCTGTTCCAACAAACCCTTTTGCTATCCGTATCGTCCAACGTCCATAGTTCCATACCGTTGGCAGTTTTGTTTCCTCTCTCCCTTCGCTCAAGTCATCTACATTCCACCGAAGCTTTTGATGGGCCGCTTCGAGCTATGCGATTGTTACATGCCAGTGTGGACCATTATGCCACGCGATTTCCGCACCAAGCCACATTACGCTTTTAACGGCCACCCTCCAACGACAATCACGAGGATACATATACATATAATGGATATATATGCATGTTTAGAGTGTAAAAATAAAAATAAAAGGAAAAAAAAAACAAAAAAAAAAGAAGGAAAACGAGTATGATGGCAAAAATATGAAGAGTATAGAAACATGCAAAACTTCCAAACGACTCTTCACCTCAAACTCTTAAAAACCAACGTCGTGACATTTTCACTTTGGCTTCTTCTTACTCATATGCATAATTTTTCCTTTTTTTCATTCAACAACAATTATTTGCTATTTTTTCTTTGTTGAAAATACGGAATGATAAACTTCACAAATGTGAATTGTCATTGCGAATGTGTTGGTATATCCACGGTATTATGAATCAATTGAATGAATTTAAACATTTAAACTTTTCAATTACTAAACACATTTACGAGAATAAGAGTTCCTTTTTTTTCCTCGCCTTTGTAAATTAATGATGGATGAATATATGTAGACGTATAGATTTCCATTGTTTCAAAAGTGGGATTAAAAGCACAATGATAATTTGGTTGAATGACGATAACTGGCTTTTATACATTTTGTATTCTTTTCAAACGTTATCCGAGAATCGTTAATCGAGAATGTTTCCAGGGGGTTAAAACTCTTTTCTCGCTTCGTTTAATCTTCTCCCTTTTTATCCCTTCAGCATCGTGCACTTTTTTTTTTCACCAACACCCAGCCACGAGTTTTATCGCTGAACGAATATCAATAGTTATGTAAACCACTTAAACTTGTTAGTTATATCTTTTTTCTTCTCATGATTAAACATTCGTAACAGCAGTTTTGTTATTTCCCTGCCTTTTTTTTTCCCCTCTTTTACTCGGTGTGTTGCGCTTCAGGGAGATCGAGAGTGTGATGGTAAAGATAGTCAAGGAGGCTTTTACACTGGAAAAATTGTAGATAGTTGACGTAAACTGTATTAGTGCAGAAAAAAACACACAACCATCACGATATACAAGAATGTATAGATAAAAAAATGCTCAGACTGTGTTGCAGAATTCATTTCTTCTCACTTATTTTTCAATTGTTGATATTCTTCAAACTCTCTCCCATTTTTTTTCTGCAACTCTACCTCTTTTATCTTTTCATGTTGCACTTAACACTCTCGCGTATTGCAAGGCACAATTCCAAGTTGTAGATAGTTTTGACGAGAGTTTAGAACTGTTAGGGCGTTTTGCTCGATGAAAATGATGGTATGCAATGGGTACTTTGCAAATAATGCATACACATACAAACACAAAGCTTACGATAGGTATAAATGTTATGTAATGGTGATTTTTGTGATACTACGATAGCTATGAATTTATATCGAAACTATTATATTTCCGAAATCGCAGAATTATACGATTCACGTAATATTCGCTGAGTAAATATCGAGCAATTCCTTTCCAAATTCAAGTTATTTTATCTAATATGGAAAATCGTTTATGTTCACTTGAAATATTTTAGTCAATTTATGATTTATTTATTCAATATGACAATGAAACAGATGAAGTTATTGATGAACGGTGTCATGTGTCATTTGAATAGATGATAAATGAACAGGACTTTCAGATTTTTTACGAATAAAATTATCCCAACGAGTTGAAAAAATCATGAATACAATAATTGGTGAATGATATGACAACGTGATGAAAATAGTTTTAATGAGAAATGTCTTTTACTATTCGAATATATAAAATCAAAAGGGGATTCTATTTTAATTTTGAATGCAAGTTTTCCATTTGATGTAGCAAATTATTCATGTCTTCATCAAATATTCCATTCAATCCAAAATATATTGACGCGGAAAATGAATATATTTTATGGAAAAAAAAAACAGTAAATCGAACAGGTGAGAGAGAGCGTGTACTGCAATAAACATTGTAATTCATAATTTAAGAGTATTATTTGGGATTTATTGTTATATTATTAAAATATCGGAAAAGTTGATGGGAATTGATGAGAATTATAGACGGAGAAAAAAAAAACAAAAAAATGATGGAAAAAGAGAAAAAGTGGAAGGGACGTTGGGCAATTGCATAAATTTATTTCATCGCTAACGAGTGTGCTATATAGACGAGTAAAAAGAGTTGAGTGATGAGGGGTATGAGGAGAAATAGAGTAAACGGGTGAATGCGGGATGTACTGACGAGTTGGTGGGATTTTGCGTTATCGGATTAACGCTTTTTGGGGTCATCAGCACGAGATTCACCCACTGGCTTTTCATATCCTCCAGTGCAATCTCGAAAACTCTATTTACGTTATCACATGATAAACAAATACGTACACTACATAACATTGAAAATTTTGTTATTCGCATGAACTTTGGCCAAATAGAATATACACAAAATAATTTGCATATATTACAAATATATTATACAGTTGACAAACGAGAAAAACAATTTTTCGGGGTAACGAAGAAAAGTGTAAACGAAATATATATTTATAATTCAAAAAAGACAGACGAAAAGAAATAGAAAGGGGAAAGAAAAAAAAAATGAAAATAAGAGACAAAGAAGATGGTTAAGACGAAGGCGCGAGAAAATAATATATGAGGCGTCTCGGGGAAACAATGCACCGTCGTAGATCACCCGAGACACCCTCCATTAAAAATATTACGCCATCTTGGCCGTGTAACCGCCGCTCTCGCCCTACGTCGTTCTCGTTCACCAACTCCCTCACCTTTTCCATTTCGACCCCTTGCTGTTGGCCAACCAACATTTCGCCTCTATCTCTCTTGTCTTCTACTTATCCCTCTTGCCTTCTCTTTCAGTTTCATCTCCTCCTTATTCTTCCATTCTATTCATCTCTCTTACTTGCTTGCTCGCTCTCACTTACTCACTCTCTAACACCCGTCACCGCGACCACGCCGAATAACAATGTGCCATTGTTGGCTGTACATCCACATCGGGGGTGTGAAATATGCAAGCCGTTAAGACCCACGGCTCGCAACGACGTTGCCTCTCTCCTAACCAACTCCCACTGCCACCTCGCGCCCATTCTGTCCCGCCAATCCACCATTTGCGTTCTTACCGAGTGAAGAGACCCGAGCGTGAGAGGGTTGAAAGAGATGATGAGGAAAAGGGTGAAGATGCAAACGCTGTGATGGCTATTGTTGTGTGGTAGAGGGAAGTAAACGATCCACGGAAAGGCTGATGACGAAGTCTTCGACATTGGGGGTGTCCTGATGCCTTGAGGACTACACACAACATGGAATGACGGGAAGAGAACTCGGTGGAATATCGAATAAAAAGTAGAGACTGAGTGCGATAGAATGAAAAAAAAAATAAAAAAATATTCAAGACGATGTGGATGAACGATTGTCGGAATAATAATTGCGGAAGTCGTCTGCCTTCCACATTCTCTCTATAACTTTTATTCATTTTTTCACTCATTCCTTTCCTCATTTTCCATTTTTTCTTTTCTCATTCCATCTTGTTTTATAATAAATGAATTTTTTTTCGTTCTACTTTCATGGATGAAACAATATAAGATAAAACAGAAATTTTATCCGGAATGAAGAAACAAGGCACTTGTATTTAAATATTACTTGAAGACAATGGGAAAAGTAATTAATCACAATTTTGTATTATTAAAGAAAAAAAAAAAAAAAAGAAAAAGGATGGGGAGGAGAGAAAATAAGTGGGAAGTAAAAGAGCTGATACGGCTGCTCACCATAATTTCACGACTTTCTATTATAAAATGAAAACAATTAACTTGAATGAAATTTAAAATAATAATGTGAATTAATACTTGAACGAAATGCTTTGTTACAATTGACGAAAAATAAATAAAACCGAGTAGAGAACAGAAAAAATGGGTGAGTCGACAGTTACTTCTACACACATACACATCAATAATTATTTATCAACTGTATAGAGAGATATGAAGCAGAAAAAAAAAGAAAAAATTCCTTTTGCACTGCATACATGAAGCTTATATACATGAATGTATGTGCGCAGAGAGCTAGAACAATGGCCAAATTATAAAACGGAAGCGGCGGCGTTCCTAGCTCTCCCTACAGCCAACAAATGCAACCGGGAAAAACCGGATGAAACGATACTATGGATGTTGACTCTGGCAGGGTTATAGAGCGAGTAGAATTGAAAGAAAAAGTGGCATGATGGTTAGGAGTAACAGAGAAAGAAAGGAAGAAAGAAAGAAATAGAAGAGAATGGAAGATGAGGAAAAAAAAAGGGATACTAAAAGAGAGATGAAAACGCGACAAAAGTGGAACGGAGCATCAGTAGACTGGAGCACACTACTCTCGAGTTCACCTCTCTCTCTTTTTTCCTCTCAGCCTACGAACATTTTCGTCTCCCCTAAAAAACTAGACAGTATTAAAGAATCGGAAAAACGTTTCAGGAGGAATACTTCCGTATATGATTCCATATTTTTTATTATTATATTTTCTTTTTCTTTTCTATACTCGAACCGCCATTTTCAACATTATTCTGCCTCACTGTACCTAATAAAAGCGTAACCTCTTGTGCTGTAAAATCTACATAAACTTTTGTTAAGGATAAATAAAGCGTCATTAAAACTTCAGACTTTCAATAAACTAAATATAAAGGATGCCTCTCTGTATTCATGTTCACTTGTACTTTTGGAGGTAAAAAAACGAATATATATATATAAGAAATTGAAAATATTTAAATACAGTGTTCAAGTAATGCAGTATGCAGGTTTGAATTAATGATCAAACTACCATTATAAAAATAACTATAGAAAAAACTAAATGGAGAGATGCCTTTGCGGCGAGAAATATGGAAATAATAAAATTCAAGAATAGAGTTTTCATCCTTGCGTTATATAAAGTGCAATAACAGAGGTTTTCAACCATATATGAAAACGTGACTAATTGCTAAAGCTCACATACCATAATACGTTGTGAGTAGATTTTTTAGTGTCATTAAAGTGTTTTCATTTATAAGTATCCTTGCTTTGATGATTAACCGTGTTGAAGTGAACTACCCATACAACCCCAGTGTGCATGTAATGATTTTTTCTTTTAATGATTCAAGATGTTGTCCCGCTGTTAATCCTCTTCTTTTTCTTCTTCACCAACATTTTAGCTATTTATTACCTGACGTCTGATGTGAAACATAACTCTTCATCAATATTAATATAAAATACCGCATAATTCTTTCGTGATTGTTCAGAATTAGACCTATCCCACATCCGTCTATTCCAGTAAAAGAAGAAATGAAGAGAGAAAAAAAAAAAGGGGTGATAACCATTGGAGAGGAATAATATTATTCACGTCTAAACTATTTTAGTAACGCTGTGATATATATTGGATATTGATAAATTATCAGGATGAAAATTTAGTTTCTGATGTGTGTTGCATTAATTATGTACGAGTAGTTTTAACAAGATCAAAAATGAATTGTGACGCACCACTGGGGCCTCGTTCATAAATTATTATTGAATTAATTATAATGGAGCTTTAGGACCATGGTGTTTAGATTGACTTGACGTGGGTGGTCGTCGAGGGAAAATGGTAGTAGTTCGCGACATGGTAAGGAAGATATGAGCAATATTGAGAATTAGTATATATGTGAATGTGTGTGAGTGAAATGCCATGATGGGTTCAGTAAGTTGGGGGTTGGTTTGCCCAAAGGGGGTTGGTACACGTTTAATTAACCAACTAACGTGAATATCAATAATGACCTCGACAACAACCATTCCATATTAGAATTAATCTAATAAAATTCAATGATCTGTCTTCATCAATAACTTATTTTTTCAAACTATTGCACAGCAATAAATGTTTTTAGGTGATATCACTGAAGAATTTTACTGGGAATGAATTGATTTGGGAGGATTTAACAAAAGAAGAATTTAGATGGTTGATGATACTGACGTTGGAAGCATTGGCGATGATGTTTGTGGTGGGACTACTGACCGCGTTGCTGTGGGCCTGGTCAGTCTTGAGCTCACGATGATTGCTGAATTGTACATAGACTGCACGTCCACGTAACGATGCTCCGCTTGATGCATAATATCCCACCATTGTTGTTGCTGCATTTTCGTCAGCCATCTCCAAGAATGCCTGCAAATAATAAATCAAATGGATAATTAAATCTCTGTATTTTTTATTACTTTTTAATTATGTTTGTGTGCTTTTTTACATTTTCTTTACCACCACCGACTTGAATCCAACAAGATGTACATTATTCTTTTTATTTTCGCTTAATTAATTTACATAATTTCGCAATTTCTATAACCAAAGTTTTGCACTGTCTGTCTTTATATTTTAGAGTATATTCTGTTTCACCATTCTTTCGAACTCATCTTTCTCTCATCAGTTTTCATTTCCGGTTTTCGTTGGACTGCAGTCGTAACACTGTCAACCTAAATTGAATTTTCAGTCTGTTCACTTGCTTTATATAGTGTATATATATATATATGTACAGTAATATGAATTTATATGAGAAAGTTTTGGATTACAAGTTGATGTATACGTTGTAAAAAGGGGAGAAAAATGGAAAAAGAGAAAATTGTATCATCGATAGACATTCATAACTTTAATCGACATATTATCATTTTCCTCGTCTTTTTTCAAATCTTCCATTTATTCTCTTGTACTATTGAAATAGGTTTGAAATCAATATTGCTTAAAGCTCTTTCACGATGCTCGAAGGAGTGAAGACTGAAATGAGTAGCAAAGTAGGTGAACGAGAAAGAGGAAACGAGAATGGAGTGGGAATAGAAGGGGACACTGAAAAAGAGATGGTGGAAGATTCATGAAAGGATTGCGCCGAGATTGGAAATAGCTTTATACTACATAAAAATATACATAGAGAACATTGATTGTGAGTTATTTATTACTCTGTGAGGATTTAATAACCACAAAAAAAAAAATATAAAAAGTTTCAAATAATTCAAATTACTTGAAAATATTCATGGAGAATTGTGTTGTATAATATCACTGCATTTTATTTTTTTTTTCTCAAATCTTCGATTCAACATTTAAATTTTCATGTTGATGAATGTTGAAAAATCCTGCAAAAGCTTGACTTCACATTTCTCATATTGTATAGTGAATTCTTCACTTCTATATATTTTATAAAATATGCATCTAAGAAAAAATATCCAAGGGCAAATATTTTATGTATCACGAAGATAAAATTCGAGATGGCGGGATATTTTTGTTAAAGGATAAATCTTGAAACTCGAGGGATGTTTAATAGCACAATCGTCTGAGAAGTAAAATTTCTTACAACGAGAAGATGAATAAATTTTTCTTTTCCTTGCAAAATAAAAATTTTCTATGTAATTTCTACACTCCTTAAATGCATTTCAAATGAATATGCTTGATTTGGATGAATATGAAGATGAATACTCAGTGGGAAAAAAAATATATCAAGTAATGAAGTGATTGTAAATGATATATATTGACCTATATTTCCAATTGTATTTTTTCCGTTGTTAATAATGACATATCAGAATTATTGATAGTTGATACAGTCAACCAAGACTGAGCCAGTTGTCGCTCGCTCATGAGACACACGAATTAGTGATCGGATGCATTCTACATATGCCATGTCATTTGAAACTGACAAAATACAAAAGGATGAAAATGGAGAAGAAGAGGAGAGAATGATGCTGAAACGTTTTGGCAAATAATGTCACAGCTGAACGAACTACAGGGGCCAAATGCTGTTAACGTGTTTCCACCCTTAATGAAACATAGAGAGAGGGTTGAAATTGCATTCGGGTAAGAGAATAGCTGGTGACTTTTGATGTTGATAATGCATCCGTATTAAATGTAACATATAAAGTTATGTGTAATCTAGTACGACTATTGTTAGATAAGGACGTTTGACAGTCGTTAACAATATGCAGTATGAACTAAGTTTCAACTTTTATATGCATGATGTACACATACTCACACATAGACATATTAATTCACGTTCTATGCCTGAGGCTTGTAACCAATTCACCGTCCCCTCGATAACTTTTATGGTTGTTGTGTATTTTAATATGTACAGAATGAAAACTTGTTGGTTACTTTATTCAAAATCATTGCTCACTGTTTATCATAAACAATTTAATCATTTAAATTGAAATTGTTACGAAACAATTAGAGATATGAGAAAAGTTTTTAAATGAGAAAAATATTCATTGACATTAACCAAAAACATTATTTTACTTCTATGAGATATTTTACAAATTTAGAGTAATAAATTTTTGTGATAAAGTTTTTCACATTTTTTATCTCAGATATTTTTGTCATATTTTCAATTATTTAGTAAAAAAGGTTTATTTCACGGGTTTTCGGACAAAATAACTGGCATATTTGCATTGTGCATATCGAAATACGTGAAAGATATGAGAATTATCGAAAAAGCTTTGAAGTGGACGGAGTTTATGCAATGTGGGTGCTATATGTATCTCCAGAGGTATAGATATTAAACAGGCCACGAGGAAAATTCTTGACAGTGCGTGAATACCACAGTACAGAATTTGAATGTGCGTGAGTGAACGATGCACGAACACATGAATGTGTATGAATATGGATATATATATATATATGAATATAGATGTATATATCGTCAGAAGGATTTTAAAAAATGTGAGTGAATCATAGTCCAGTTCGTGGTCATACCGAATGCTTTAGAGACGTGTTTTACACGTCAACAGGAATTTTTTAATATAATTCTCTACTTTGTACATACGAGTGAGCTTTTCTGACTCTCCTACCCTTTCTTTTTCTTTCTATTGGCTTTCTCATTGGCTAAAAATTTTTTATTCTATCCATTTTTATATTTCGAGTACAAATTCTTGTTCGTACATTGCACTAACAATAAATTTAAAAAATTTCAATCCTGAAACATTTTCATGCATTCTCCATCGATTTATTACACCTTGTTATTCCGCTCCCTTTCACATATTCACTCACCTACTCACTCTCTCACTCGTGTTCTCTTTATTTATTTCACCACCATCAAACATAATTATATGCCGTGAAATTTTCACATGGAAAATTACTACGTGCACGTATTAGTAACGAACCATATCGACATTGCCACGGAAATTAATATACATAACGTGACGATGTCATATAGTGGAAATTACAAAATTTATCAATTGAAACATTTATGCTGGAATTTCAACCCTTTTAATTGAAGGGCGCAAATTCACTTCACCTAAAATAAGTAAACATATCATTTTCTCAATTTATCGTACTAACGAATGTACACAAAATTAACAGAGTAAAAATTCTCCAGCCATTATTTGGATAGCAACATAGAAATATGAACATTCTAATGACATGAAAGTAATTTCGATATTCTTCACAATCAAATTTTATCACAACTTTCAAATCCCATCCAATATTTCCTATCTTTTTTTCACCCAATTTAAATCCTAATAAAACCATTCACTCTATCAACTCACTCAAGAGAATGAAATCCATCAGATTAATGCCAATACAATTGTAAAAACAACGACTCATTATCAATGTCGACCTTATCTTCTTCTCACCATTTATTTTCTCTTTTTCTCTTGATCATTTTTTTTTCTCCTCGCTATTTGGCTCGTTGCTCATTTGAACTACATTGTCGGATGCGGCAACAGAGCTTATCCGAGCGACTTGGAAAAATAAAAAAAAAAAAAACAACAGAAACGACAAAAAAAAAATAAAGAATACAGAAATAGGAACATTTTGCTGTCTTTATAGGGCGAAGGATTGAATGTCAAAATTTATGAAAGATAGGATTTGTGTTGTTTTTCACATATGTACCGCACATTTATACACATGCAGAAAATAAAAGACGCAAACAGGCGTGGAATTTACACGTGAAACATGTGGAAGTTGTTAAATGTTGAAGTGACATTGTCTCGTTCTATTCAAAAGGAGGGAAGAAAAAGAGAGAATAAAAAAAAAAAAGAAAAAGCAAATAATAACAGTAAAAATAAAAATAAAATTTTTGCTGTAGATGTAACAAAAAAATAAACAAGAGAAAAAAAATACGCCAGTGCATTTTCTAAAGTTGTGTAAAGTGAACTGAGTTATTTTTGATTTAAAAGAATCCTCATTTACATACACATTTACTGTCTTTTATTGTAAAAATGTAAGGTTGCATCGTATGCATAAATAGTTACAGTCGACTTAAATCTTGGAAACCCTTTCACATCTCTTCTTCTCCCTCTCTCCCTCTCACTTTCGTCTCGTTTCCATACAACTTTTCAAATTATCTTTGAACTTTATCACGGTTAACTCAATTCACACTCATTCCCATTCATATTCAATAAAACACATCCTCATTATAATAAATAAAGGAAATCATGATATTCATTGGAAAAATGAAAGAAAAAAAGACTTGCAAGGAAAAATTCTCGGTAAAAAAAAAATTAATTACATACAGACGAAAAAGTTGTATGAGATGATTTTTTAATGATGCCACAGATGATGATTTATATAAATAATAAGTGGAGTTATATATTTCATAGGTGTATGAAAATTCTATTCTTTTACCACAACGATCCTAACACACAGTGAGTATCTTGTAGTAAATTGCCACTTCCGCAAATATACATCACGATAATATGACACGGTTTTCTCTCTCATATATTGGATAATGAGTATTTATGGGTTCACAGGCTCGTTCAGAGCGTGAAGCATGCACCTGTGTGCTCCCTTGATCGTTACTATATATAATAATATCCATATATAACATAAATAAATGCATGTGTGTGTGTGTGTGTTTGTGTGAGTGTGTGCTAGGGTGCAAGATGGTGTCGATGATTATTTATTAAAGAAGTAGAAGAAATGATAATGGAGAAGAAGAGTGATATTATTCCAAGAAGAAATAAAAAATAAAGGAAGAAAGAAAAGAGCGAGATATTATGAGCATAAATGGAAATATGAAAAAAATTTAAACGAGAATGCAGATATATGAATCGATCGGAGTTGAATCGAAACACGAGGTAGTTGTGGTGGTGGTGGTGGTGGGGTTGGAGGATTATTTATCGATAAAAATGCGTCTGTGCAAGCCTATAATATCCCGCACAGTATTTTCACTCTGCTCTTCTTCCTCCTGTTCCCTTTCGCGTCGGTTCATTTGTTGGAAATTCCGCAATATCTACAGGTATATAAATAGACAGGTACGTCGCTGTCGTCAATTGTGTATAGTGGATGAGTATATGAGTGTATATTTGGTAGCATACACAAGTTCAATATTTCGTGTGTACATATAAACTCCCTTCTCATATAAACTCTCTTTCGATCCCACTCATTCTCGCTGTTGCTCTCCAGTTCTACCCCTTTTTCGCCTTCACCTATTCTACACATCCTCCAACGCGCAACCCCTCCGTTTTGCCCATCCCCTCTGTTTTGCACCAAAATTAATACGGCACAGCGAAAAGCGGATTAGCTGTGCAGAATGGGTTCGTTTGGAAAACACTGGCGAGGTGTGCGTACCACGCTTGCCAAATTCTCCAGAAATTTTCACCAACTCTCGCCCAGTTTCTCTCTATATACATATATATATTCACTCACCCTCACAATTATCCACTCACCCTCACTCATTGTTACAAAAAACTTTGTGAATATAAACAGTTGAAACATTATTCATTAATTCAATATAAATTTCGTACGTGTATCATAATAGATTTATTACAATGAAAATTATTTCAATTCAAGTGTTATTAAAACATTTTTCGTCCTCTTTTATTATCTTCATTTTTTTTATCCTTCATGACAAAGTATGCATTGTTTGAAGAAAATAATTCTATCTATGCATATTCACTTCACTTGTTCAATTTTGTTAATTAATTTTTTTCAATTTTCATTCTTTGTTTTCTTTTTTTTTCCCCCTCACTCATCAAACGAACAATGGATGAGAGTTCATTCGTCCTCTTGGGCCATTCACATGATACAAATACAAATACAAAGGGAAATGCGTACGTGTGTATTTGTATATGTATGTATGTGTGTTGAGGTTATACGAGAGAGCGGTTGAAAATGTTTGTAATGAAAAGCCTCTTTACGTCTCGCAGTTCTTGTTCGAGTACCTTGTTGTTTTTATAATAAAAAAAAAAAGAAGGGGGAAAAAAAATACGTCAAACAAAAATATTTCACAAGCAAACACCTCTGACGTATGTGTGTAGTATGTAATAAGCTTCTTTATATATTACGTGCTTATATAGCTATGCACATGTATATAGACTTTATAGGGAATTAGTCTTCAACTTATGGGTGCAAAGGGTCACGTGGAATTTATGACAAAGCTTTTACTGGCTTCGATTTTCATCAGTTAATTTCCTTCCACACTTTTTATAGTCACTCGTTTCATGTACAATACGTTGTGAAGTCTGGTGAATACTAAGTAATTAACAATTAATCGAGTACCGGTAAATAATGTTTAAATATGTAAGTTAAAAATACTGAATCGAAATTGAAGTAAAATAAAGTTAAATGGGAGTATAAAAATTTATTGAAGAAATAACTTTTTCAATTTCTGTTTGAATGAACAAATTTACCGTAACAACAAATACCAAGTTGGTATTTTTTACTGGAAGTTTAAGTCTAGAATTGAACTATCTATATTGAATAAAAATAATCTACTGGAAATTAAATTGATTAAATATTTAGAATTGATATGAACTGAATATATCAAACTTTCAGAATCGTATTTATATCAGTAAACCACAATTTAGATCTGTCAATATCTTCTGCCAATTACACTATGACATGACGTTGCTATGAATATTTCTCGTGCAAGCACAAAGTCACATTCCACAAAATGTAATCTCAATAATGAAAATAAAAATACTTGAGATTGAACATTAAGTAAATAATTCTATTTAATTTTCTTTTCATTAACCATCCTTCTTCTCATTCATTATTATCATCTCCAATATTTAGATATTATTATTTATTTCAAGCCACAACTTTTTAACTCGAACTATATACAAAATCTATAAATATATATTTATATTCAACTATCTATACATATAATATTCAACGTTGATGCGCACGCTTGCCTATTATATGAGCGAAGAGAGGAAAATAAAGAAAAGGAGAAAGGGCGAGAGAGAGCGAGAGCGAAATGGGAAATCTCTGAGGCGCCATCGCCAACCACCACTGCCAACTTTTAGCACCAAACTTTTTCATTTCAAGTTTTTACGTTATTTATATAACACTTTATATTTGAATCCAACTAACTGTCGTCATTTTTATTTCTTCAATTTAATTTTTTTTCTCCCTTTCACATTTTATATGTGAATATAAAGAGACAAAAAATATATGTATATTTATATGTGTGTTGGTTTAAATTTAAATCTCCAAAAGAGATTGACATTTTAAACTGAATATAAAAGAAGTTTATTTCTAATAAACGATTTGTATATATGTTCATGTATTACTAACTTAAATGCACAATACAATTCACTTAGATCTTTCTAATTCATATCACGTGTGCATAATGCACAGCAGAACGTGAATGGCCTCATAGTACAGGATTAATTAATTTATACCTCAGCTGAATAAGCCGGGGGGCTTATCACGGTTCGAAAAGCTCTGAGAAACTCACTCACAGCACTCTATATACATACAAACTTCTCCCACTCATTCGCGCCAACCAGACATAGACGATAATCCGAAAAACGTCCTCACCAAAATTTACATCTCGTCCGCCGCTGCCAAACGATAGCAGGGAAAAGTTTAAGCCTTCATAACCCAAGTTCATTTTAGGAAAAAAAAAAAAAGACATGAAGACTCAAAAAAATAAAGGACTAATACAGAAACGAAATACGAAAACACGAAACATCAATGTGGATCTACAATTATTAAATTTTGATTAGTAATTAGAAATGATTGCCGCAAAACTCCGATTCAAATGAATTACAAAATGTCAAGCTGAATAAAAATTTATGACTTCAATTCAAATTTTTTTTATGTCAAAAGTATATAAACACAGACTAAGTTGAAGATTGATGGTGCATATATGCAGTAGCGACGAAAAAAGAAAAGAGAAAAAAAAGAGATGTCAAGATAAATGAATGAGTGAAAATATAAATTGAATAAAATGTAAAAGAAGAACGAAAATCAGTATTGAACCAAAGGAGCAGTGTGGCTACACGTATTCATGCTCGAATAAGCTTCTATAGGTTTGACGTTATTCGTTCCATCCTGAACCCGATCTTTTTCCCCTTTCAATTTCGTTCACCGTTACACGATCGAGTGCAGAAACGTATAGAGAGAAAGAAGGGCACGATAGAAAAAAAGTGAGTGTACGACATCGAGGGGTTTTCAATTCGGGCACATGCATATATGCGCGTGAGAACGTGAACGTAGAGCAAAAGAAAAAAAGATAAAAAAGAAAGGCAAATGAAAAAAAAAAAACACAAACATACACGTACACATACACAGACACACACACACAAAAGCATGAAAAAAAATGAAGAGAACGGAATAGATATATGTGAATGAGCGACAGGAATGAGCGAGACATGACGATAGAGTGCCCACTCGTCAACCGATTCTTTATGTAGCGACCCGCCAAAACAGAGGCAAAAGGGTAGCGGCGCTCTCATGTAAAAGTACAAGCCAGAGCGAAAGACGAGATACCAGTGGATGAGTAAAGAAGTGAGATAATATATATATATATATATATATACATGTATAATAGCCGCATATAAATGAGAGAGAAAGAAATTGTGAAAGAGTGGCAAAAAGAGGGCACAGGGAAACGGGCGCGAGCTCTCGCTCGATACAGCAACCGGAAATGCATTCAGATGGCGTTGCACCCGCCATTCAAATGCATCATCAACAAAAAATAAAATGAGGAATAAAAAAGAAATGTGAAAATGGTAAATATAGAAAATAAAAATGAAAAAAAAAAAAATTTGTAATAGGAGAAAAAAAAAGAAAAAAAGAATTCAATCCACTGACGATTCGATACTTCTGCTATCCGGAATGTGATGATTCTATTGCGAAATGCAATACGAGTATTTGATGCATAAAAAAGAGGAAAAAAATTGTGAAGTTGAAGTATAAAGTATGAAGTATGATGTAGGTTGAATAGGAAAAAAAATGGAGAACTATTTATGCTATTGGAAACTTTGAAATATAAAATAAAAATTGTAATAAATGTATGTGAAGATGTATCATTATTTGGGTTTTTCATTTTTCAATGCACAGTGGTAAAAAAATTTATTTTCAATTCGTGATGTCTAGTCTTGTTACGTCACTATACTGCGCGTCGATTCTGCTGTAGCCCATACCATACGATAAACGAAGTAGAAACAGCCAATGTGTGTCGGACGGATACGTGGCGTTATACGTCCAGTTCTCCACAGCGTCCGTGACAGGTCGTAAACTCCAGGTGTGCTACAGACTGCTACACACAATCGCTAACCGACACACACACACAACTCCATACTAATACTATTATGTATACATATGTAGTGAAAATACTACAGCCTTCTTCTATATGGATGACACACGAAGAGGTTTTACCTTTAAATTTTATCGTTCCAGATCACGAACATGTGCTCACTTCTTCGTTGGTTATTTGTGTTGCATTAGAACGATTAAACTTATAAAATAATATTACGTTACTTTTAACGGCGAGAACATTCTCGCCAACACTAAAACTTAATTCAAATATAAATTTTTTATTTTCATTGGATTAATTAATTTTACTGCATTTTCGTTTCTTTCAACTCTGTATTTTTTCGCCTCTCAACTCATTTCAGTAGTCTCAATTGATTCATAAAAATTCACCATCAAAATCTTTGATTATTATTCATTTTATATCCAGACCTATTTCATTTGATATAATAAAGTGATATTTTTTGTGCAAACAAAACTAAAAAGAAAACAAAGAAAAAGATTCAATTGCATTCGCAAACTAGTGCATACAGAATTTCCTATTTTAATCACATATTTTCATATTCATTTTACCCGAGGATAAATTCAATTTTACCCAATGAATATGTGTGACATATGATATGACTGTCGAGGGGTAAAAGGGAAGAAATGAAAAAAAAAAAGTGATAAAAAAAATTGATGATAATAATAATAGAAAAACATATGCGTCGATTTTAGTAATGTCGGATTGGAATTATTACGCCGTGTTGAATTTGCAACGGAATTCATTTGCGTCATCTGTTTTACGTATAACAAAAAAAAAAACGAGAGAAAAAAATATATTTATACAACAAACAGAAAATATAAAATTAAAAAAAAAAGTTTAAATATATCCCACGTGTGATACTGATACAACTAAATGTGTGGACGTGTATGTGTGTAAATAAACCTCGGGCCATTCTGAATTGCAGTAAACATCGTTACCATATGTAACTTGTAGAATGAATAAAAAAATTTATTAATGAATAAAAAAGGATGAAAAAAGTGATTTAAAAATTTTTAAATGTAAAAATGTCTCGTTTAATAGAGTGATAAAAAATTTGAACATTGCAAATCCTCATTTGATATTAAATTCAACCCTTGAACGACGAAAATTCTCTCGTAGCTCATATGCATGTGAATTTCTTGTTGGCAACATGAAAAGTTTTAATTGAATTTAAAATATTAATACATCATCAGCGTCTTTTTATGTATATATAACACGCAGTTTTGAGGTTGGTGTACTACTCTACACCATAAAGCCTATATCCACTGGCTTCGACACTCGACGCCACCCCATATTCCACCACCCCCACTGTTTCCCTCTTTTTCTCTTGGTTGAATACTCATAGCCAAGCCCCAGCAACACACGCCTTTGTTCTTTGACGTTTAATTAATTAACTAATTAATTAATTAACCAAAAATCTTTTTTAATATTCAAAGTGTAATCTCAGTCCTTTGAGTTGCGTTCTTTAACATTGACAAATTAAAAATATTTCCATGTGTATATCAAGAAAATATAAATGAAATAAAATATGAAAGAATTATGCGATATAATCATGTTGATAACGAAGTCACATCAAAGATTCACGTGCGAAACGACAGAATATTATATTAAAAATATCTAGTGTAATTTAAGTAATTAAATAGCGTGTAGACAACAAGACAAAATATCAGAGTAATGT
Source organism: Meteorus colon (assembly GCA_030523085.1). Taxonomy (NCBI): domain Eukaryota; kingdom Metazoa; phylum Arthropoda; class Insecta; order Hymenoptera; family Braconidae; genus Meteorus; species Meteorus colon. The sequence goes on from JAPYZH010000433.1 coordinate 26,035, forward strand.
TCAAAGAAAATATATATTTAGTTTGATAAACTTAATTCAAAGCAGGTTCTACATTAAAATCAACTGAAATTACTTTTAATGCAAAAGTAAAAAAATGTTTTTCGACTGTAAATAATCTCCTGATAACAATTTATTTGAGATTTAATATCAGGACGAAAATGAATTAAACTTTAATTTGAATTTTTGAGAATGTACAATAAATTCATCTTGGATAAATTGAATTGATTAATTGACAAAGTGTATCGAAATTCTTGAGATATTTTCTCTGTTAATGATAGTATGATTTAGCTGCTATGGTGGAATGCCATTCAAGTGCGTTTAAGATGATACTCAAGGAGTGCTCGAGTGAGTACAGAGTAAAACACAAGAGAAAGGTTGCAAGAAGGATATATAGTGAAGTGGTATAGATATATATATAAAGGATCCAAGTATAGAAACGAGGCGAAGCTGAAGATATATCTGAGTAACTAACTTTGATGAAACTTGGAATCAAAGTAAATATACAGAAAGTGCCTGCGGGGTCAGTTGGTTTCCTCTGGTCCCTTCTATCATTCCTTTATATACTCAACTACATATATACAAATACCACATCAACCCTATACGCGAATGGGAAACATTTCCCACCGCTAAACTCGATTGCTACGGGGATTACGCGCGTACCACTGGCTGTTTGCATATACAACTGCAAAATTAGCCAACGGTATATATATTAACCCAAATTATCAGACGATTGAGTAACTAAATTCACCATATGTCAATTCATATTTATATACCATTTTCAGTCGAGAAATTTTTAAAATGTTAATCGTTTCACAAGTTTATTCGTATTCAAGTTAAATTTTTTTCAATTTTTAACAAAAGAATACAAAAAAGATCTTTTCCATCAGATAGATTATTTTTTGCAATTAGATAAATGTATCAACATTTCAATATTAAAATATTCTATACTGCATTTTTATTTTACAATTATCCACCATGTAACTTGTAATAAAATACGAGTATGTTAAGCAGCAAAAAATCCATTACTGTCCCGTTTCTCTACCATTCAATCAAATATTTCAAATCTAAATGAAAAAAAATAAAATAAAAGAAAAAACACAACAAATAAAACAACCACCCGGATTGTGATTTGTAACACAATACGAAAACAATCAATACACCATTTTATCCGAACTATTTCCTACAGTTAAAAATAAAATATTCAAATACATCAAGTTGGTAGGAATGGCAGAGGTGAGAGGGAATGCATGAGCCAACCGCACGCTCTCACGGTTCGTAAAATTTTCATTGCGAATATATACGGGCCGTATTCTCGGTTGCACAGTTTGGTTCGGTCAACAGTTATGTATATCGATGATTTTGAGAGTGAGAAGCAAAATAGGGGGCGGATGAAAGAGGAACAAGAATAAACGAAGCGCGGGAGTATCTGATTTTTTCATTTTTTTTCTTTTTTTTTTCGGAAAACAGAGGGAGAACGTCACCCCAACGACCCGAATATCGCCGTATATCCGAAAGCATACCAGTCTCTCTATGAACCCTCATCGAACCAGGCGGTTACCGACTGTATATACATCACCCTCTTCTCCCCCCCCCCCCCCCCCCCCCCCCCCCCCCCCCCCCCCCCCCCCCCCCGCCCCCGAGCTAAATCTCTTCATCTAGCTCGATGCGGTGAATAACGAGAATCGGTACATTATTTTAATCCAACCCTGCATAAACAAAGCCCAGGCTTATTTGCCAACGGCTCGACATATACGAATATATTATTAGTGATGCTGGATGTGTTGATCATGATTTTCATATTGATATTTTACGTGTATATAATGTTTAATCCTCAAGAAAAAGCAAATTATTCAATGGGATATTTGTATAAAATATCATATCAAACTCAATCAATTATTGAAATGTATCTGCTGGATTGTTATCATTCCAAATACATTAATATACAAATGTATTTTTTTTTCTTCATTTATCATTATGCATATATTCATCATTGTTATTTAAACAAATATATCGTGATTAATTAACAAGTAATTACATGGGAAAATTTGTGATAATGATCTCTTGCAGGGGATGAAATTAATTGAAAAAAAAAAAAGAAAGAAAAGCAGAGAGTAAATACCAAAATGGAAAACAATGCCGAATATCAGTGATAAATATATTGACATATATACGTATATGTATCTGCGTGTGCATACACTTCCTAAAATTAAATTACATCCGGTGATTCGTATTCATTTGTTATAAACTCGCGAGGTAGAAAATCACATTTCACTGTCGAAGCATCAATTAACAAATGTTTTTCTTGTTATTGTCATTGTCATTATTGTTTACTCGTTGTTTGCTATTCAAAATGTAAAGTTTGCAATTATTTCGAGAGGTAGATAATTCCATTGGATCATATAAAATATACTAAAATGTATAAATACTACATGAGAATTTCACTACATGAAATTTTAATTTATAAATTCAATTATGTGTGCTTTCTATTCATATTAAAATTTCATAGGTATCATAAATATCTCGATCTTATATCAATTTCTGTGATGACAATTTTCATATTTTTCCTACTGTCTGTTGATATCTGAATATAAATAAATAAATAAATCAATTGTGTTGATATATTTTTAGATTGTTCTGCAGTAAGTGAATCTGCCGCAAGATGTAGTAAAAGGAAGAGATTAAAAATCCATTTCTACCGCACTCACTCACGAGCAATCCACAATTATAACTTGGAGTACATATATATATATATACATATATATCTGTGTTTTGGTGTCGATTTTGTGGTCTCGCCTTTGTCGCGAATTTCTCTCTTCCTTTTCAAACCACACCTGCTTTTCCAAGCGGACTGATGCTCACCGAGATAATGGGTAAACGCGGTGGTTGGCCATTCGATTGCCGTGTGGTTCGATGATTCAATTGTTTCTAGTGATACATCACTTTATCCATATATATATATATATATAATATCAATTTATATAAATGTATATATACAACGCAACCGTGCGTATAAATTCGAAAAATATATCTGTCCAGTAAAAGTATAAATAAAACAAGGAATGAAATGAAAATAAATATATAAAACCTAATAGGAAAACAATGAAATAAAATGACTCACCTGATTTTTACCCTTAAGAACAAGGACATTAGTGACTCTGCCAAATGGTAGACCCAGATGTATTATTTCCGATTCCGAAACGTCACTTGCTATATTTCTTATATGAATCACCCTTGACGGCTTTCCATTGTGACTCTTGTCCAATTTTGCCTGTAACAAATTTTATTATTAAAATGTAATCCCATAAAAATTTTTATCATGCAAATACACAACAAGAAAAATGAAAGGAATGGTTAGAGGAAGAAGGTAAAAAAGGAAGGAATGTATGTTATTTTTTTTTTTATGGAAATATATTTTTCTTTTGGGTGTGCAAGAGTATATATATTTCAATCGACTCTTGTTGCCGCAGGGGGAGTTTTCAATCACAGCTCAATCTACTCTAGCCCATCTCTCACCCTTCCGTTAGCTTCACTCTTTTGCTTACAGTCAAGAGCACACTCTTCACTGCATGTATCGTAGATTCTATTTTTCTCTCTACCTCTTCTCTTCTTTTTCTTTCAATTTTTTTATTCTCGTATTCCTCAAGGCAACACTTTCCCTCAAGGACATAGAATTTTTACAATAATTTATTCTTCCCGTGTGTGTATACTTTTTTCTTTTTTTTTCTATCTTTATTTTATCGTCACCGACAACGCTCATTAAAAGTTTAATACCAGCGCGGAAACAATAAGGGCGAAGGGTTGTAATGTATACTACTCGTGTGGGATAAAAAAAGGGTTTGAAAAATTAATGAGTTGTGACGTGCCATATTGAAGTGCACAATATTGATTATCGCCGTAAATATATAAGTAGACTGAATAAATATGTATGTATAAATTGTTATCTCCGTCATTTGAAATTTATAAAAATTTATTTGCTCGTTTACCAATGAGATGCTTATCAGTAGGATGAAAATGTTATCGCAACATTTAATGCAGCTCAACAGGTCACACAATGTCTCTCTCGATTTTAATAATTGATAAAATAATTTTTCCTTCTTTTATCCTCAGCATATTCATGCTCAGAATTTGAATAATGCTATCAGATTAAATTTCATTTAATCGTTTATAAACGATAATGATGAATATGAATATTAATATAAAATATTGAATCCATGGTCATATTCAACAAAAGGCAATTTGTGTTGTCAATTAATTTCAAAATGAAGCGATCTAAATTTATTTTCATAAAGTTTTTTCTCAAATGGCAATCACAGTGGCTTCCTCGACTGATTGTTGGGTCTTCATTCACTGTATTTTCACGCACACACACACACACACACACACATATACGTGCATTCACACATGGATGTCAATGATGAACCCTTTTCATTTCACATCGATAATTGTTCATAATGGTGGCAATTCGTGGCAAATCGATTATAGGAAATGGCCCGAGCACCGATTGCAACCGCTCCACATATGTAAATTCAAATGACGTAGCTGTTCATATACATCTGACTTCTACAGACATCAACTCATTTTTCTTTCTCCTCATTTTTTTTTTGTTATTTCTTTTTCATTATTCGCCTTATTTTTTTTTATCCTTATTCCCCAATTCTAAACATTAATACTGAAAAATGGTTTCATATAATCAATTGAATTTCATTTGTATAAATCAATTGACACACAATATCCAGATATTGCAATCGTTCATACAAATAATTCTTCATTCTGCCCAACACAAAGAATACAAGTTTATATGAAAATAATAATAGATGGAAAAAAACATAAATAAACTTGGAAAACAGAACGAAAAAAATATACAATAGAATTTTAAGCATTTGAATGAAAAGTGAATTCTTGACGAGTCAATATTCACATGTTGCAATTTGTTTGTTGACCGAAAAACATTTTTCTGTTGACCATACCAAGCGAGCGATGATTCAATTTTTGAACCGTAAACAATCAAAAGAATGGCCATCTGATGGACGGGACGGGGGCAACGACGGTAACGAAACGTGAACCATTCGGTTAATTGGTCGATATATCCCTCGGGGCATGCGACAACGAAATAAAAAAATAGCAATAATAAACAAAAATGAATAAAACTATAAATAAAATATACGAAAGGAAGAGAGAAATATATATATATATATATATATATTCATGCTTATATGTATGTGTCAACAATTGCTCATACGTGGTCAAATATTGTGAGCACAGGGAATGTGCAATCTCTCGTTTCACTGGACGAGACGGTTCGTTATGGGTGAATCGAAAACAAAAAATATTTTTATATATCCTGCACAATTCTCTGTCAGTTTTAGTACACCGACAAAGTCACACGCACACAAAATCAATATACACTATGAGAATAAATAAAATAGCATAAAACATAATATCAAGCGAATGAAAGTGAATCAAACGCGTGTGAAATAGACCATTGAATTGATAATAAACAACCGTATCCCCTGTTTCAATATTAATTAACGCAAATAATGAATTATCGAATGGTTTTGCAATCGACAATATGTATACTGCAGTTGGCAAATTCACTCTCATATATATTTTATTCTATGTATATATTTCTCCCCTTTGAAACCTCATCCTATACATAATATTTGGTGTACCTTTGGTCTGTTACATACTCTTGTATCGGAAAACTAACGAAAAGATAGAAAAAAAAAAGAAAAAAAAAACAAAAACAGGAGGAAATGAAATAGCAAATTAATTAATTAATTTAATCCAAAATCTCAAACTCACCAAACTACAAATTATTCAATACAGTTTCAATTTATAATTTCACAACATTTCGAAACAATATTGAAATTTTTTCATGTATATAATTAATTATCATGATAATAATGTTATAACTAAATTTATCAATTATTAATATTGACTGTTTTCAAATATTCATACAACTCATTACGAAAAAATTACTTAGAAGTTTCATACTATTACGAATATATAAAAATTCATAAAGATATTGACAAACTCGATCTCTCATTTTCCTAATATTTATTTATCTAATTTTTATTTCTATTAAATGATCAATAAATTTACTTGGAGTAATCTAGAAATGTCATTATCCATCGACAAAGTTTCCAATACAAATTTTTATATTACTATTAAACTACGTTAAATTTGTGGTAAAGAAAAAAAAAGAGACATCTGAAGTGTCTCTATATCCATGAAACATCTCTTTTATTTTTATCTCATTTCTGTTCCATCAACAATTCCTTCCTATCCTGCTTATACAATCTTTATCCTTCATCCTATCCTGTGACACTAGACACGCGTTTCTGTACTACATTGGGGTGTCCAGACCCCGACCAATACCAACCCTTATCATCAGTAAAACAAACCCCATTCGCTTGCACTCTCTTTGCCTCGATATAACTTCACTCACACCTCGCACGCTTATAGGGGATGCCGTTTGAATTATCGACAAAACGTCAATATGCATTACTGAGCACGTCGTTCCACGGAGCAGTTCCACAGCTTCTCATTCTGCTTCCCCTTATTCAACTCCACTGTCTCTTCCTCTCTCATTTTTCTCATCTCTTTAACTCGTTACGTTCTCTTTCTCTCACTACATGTCCAAGTCTACTCACACGATTACTCTATCAACATCACTAACAAAAACCCACCTACGCAACACTTTACCAATGACTTTTCATTCATTCAATTAATATTTGCTCCCATTTTTTTCCCCCTTGTTATTATTTCATTCATTGTCATTTCATTTCACTTAATCTTTTGTATAATTTCTGCACTTGCACGTGTATATGTAAATAAATTATATTTTATCGAATATCAAATTGAAATGACGGCCAAATATTCTTTAAACATATAATTATAATGGATTTATACTCCAGGCAATGTACATAGTGTTCGTATTGTGAGCAGTGTAATGCAACTTTTTTTTAAACCATCAATGAGAAGAGAAAAAAATGAAATAAAATGCATTATGAAAGCCACTATTGAATTATCCTTTTCTCTTGACCAACCAGCTATGCAAAAAAAAACCTTATACACGATGCATATCATTCATTCAACCCCCTTTTTTTCTTTCATTATTATTATTATTATATACCTATTTTAACCCGTAGCATTTTCTCTTTTACCTCTGGCCAATCCACCCTACAACCTATGATGTATAATTGTACCAGTCTCCCTTATATAATAACATTTTATTTCTTCCCAACAAAATGAAAATTCACCTCAACAATGCATATTTTTTCAACTTCATTATCCATTCTATTTATTTATCCTTTTTCTATATCAATCCTTCATTGTTTCATATTTTTTTTCAAACGCATCTCCTATCTCCACGACTCATTTTTTCTTTTTTTACTCTTCCACCTCATCCTGGATACTTTCACATGACCATCAAACGCTCAACGTCATCATGTTTTATTGCTTGTGTTTGAGGGTAAAAAGCAAAAAAGTTATCCAGTGCAACGACATTATACATGGGGAGATGTGCAATATACGACGTACAAACATGGTCTAAAGTGCTCTTTGATAAGAGAGGTGGCGCCCAACAGTTGACTTCACCTGTCTCTCTCTATTCATGTCTCTCTATTTTCCCTTCCTCCCTCTTTCACTTCACTTGAACACTGCTATAGTAGGGCTGCTATATGGATATGTGTGCTAACCGCAAGATGGTACTCTAGATGAAGACATTTAAGTGCTCAACAATAAAATGGATAACGGCTTGCAATCAAGCCTTTCGTGAAGTCTATGAATGCCACTACATACATTTATATACGTATATATAGATATATATATGTGTGTATGTATATAGCCCTTTGGCAGATAATTTACAGAAACCCGTGAGCAAGATGTGAACGAGTTACATCATCTTCTTATTGGACTATAAAACCAAAACTCCATTACCGTTGCTATAACAAATAATACAATTTAATATCACATGAGAATGATTATTCATCTCGAGAAAAAAACTTTGCAATAATTCACTTTCATTACTATTTTATTCGCATTAAATATTCTTAAATTATATTGTTAAGTAATTTGATATGAATCGTCGTTATTTTTGTATTTAAAAATAAATTACTTGAATTATTCTGATGTGTATTTAAAAACGATACTTTTTCAACTGTGTGTGATAAACTTTTTATGTAATTAATCATTTCTCATATTGCATACAGTCATGTGTATATGACGAGGGCTTTGTTGCCCCTTCATATAGAATATCATAAACACCCGCATCCCTATGATACCAACGCTAATGAACTAGAGGGATTTTGTGACGTTTCTGTACAGGCTTTACTTTGGCATCTTCTACTATCTATATGTGAATGCATGTGGGATAGGTAGCATCTGATGTACAGTGCTCGAACCGACAGTGAGTAAGAGAGAGGAATTGACTCTCATGCAAGGTGCTTCATCAATAACCCTCGTGAGTTCATCCATTACATTCTCACTATGGTTTTATTCTCGTGACATTTTTCCTCCGTTTTCAGACTTATTTATTTATTTATTATCCCATACTGTTTTTCTTTTTCCTGTTATTCTTTTTCCCATTCAAATTTTTTTTTTTATACGTGATAGGAAGAGGAAAACATTTTTTTCACACATCTCGTCTCATATTTCATGATATATTCGCACGATATTTTACATAATTGATTGATACTCCTTCCTATCCCGTCAACCATTTGAAATCATTTTTAGTCAACTTTTTTTTATATTTTTTTTTCTCTATTTCCTTTTACTTTGTAGCAACGAAGTAAAAAATATTTTGTAGATACCCCAGTGGTCGTTTCTTTTTTTGTTTTTTTTTCTTCGTTTTTATTCTCTTTCTCTGTATATTTTCATATGTATATATACATATATTGTTGCTTTGAAGATTGAAAGAGAAGAGCGATAGCCTACGGGTGAAAGTGAAGTTAGGCAACGAGTGAGAAAAGGAAAAGAGAGAGAATATTTCCGGTAGCAATATCGCTGGTATTCTCGGCATACGGATCATAAATCAAATTGAACGAACCGTAACGCTAAATGGATAGAATTGACTGGGTGGTTGCAGAAGTGAAGATGAAATAAAAAAAAAAAAAAGAGAGAAAGATACGAGAATAGAAAAAAAGAAAACATCGAAGAAAATAAAAGCATTCGCGATCTGTCAAAAATGGTATAACATTTTGCGATTGTACATTTACGATAAATCAAAATGGTATTGTTTCAGTTGGTTATTTGATTCAATTAATTCATCACTCACTTTTTTAATTTGTTTAATAAATAATTTTTCAATATTGGCAATAATTAATCATACACAATGAATTGTGTAATTTAATTTGAAAGAAAAATACAACACAAACTCGATAACTGAATAATTTAAATCGTGAAATGTCAAACAATCCAAAAGTAATTTAAATTAACTTATAAAATTATTTAAAAGACTTTTAAATTATTATTCTCAAAGTTAATTCTTCTATTGTTTAATCGATACCGATTGAAAACTGTTAATCAGCTTGGAAGGAAAATTTTGTCGTTCAATTAATTGATTAATTATTATATTTAATAATGGGATAACGAAATATATAGTAAAATGAAAAATTCAAATAAAATTGAATCATTCAGCAATAACTGCCAAAATAAATTGATAGGATCATTTACGTACTCGGAAAAAATATAATTGACTTGTCCACGCCGATTATTTTTAGTTCACCCCCTCTTTTTTTTTCTATATAGCATTCGCAAGTAAAAATCGATTGATTATAATTGGCTTATGGAGAGGATGAATCGGGTCGTGTGTCTATTCCTCAATATCAAACTGCTTTATTGGCTCACTTCGTCCATAACCCAATTTGTCCTGGATTTTTTTTTTCGATTCTTGTCTATTATCGAACAAGAACCATTTTTAATATCTCTTCCAATTCACAATTTAAATTCACGAATAATAGGAATAAAAAATTTTCATTTTCATTACAATTTTCTCCGTTTTTTTCTTTTCCTTCTCATCGTATGTATGATTGCAGAGTGCACCTTTAACGTAACAAAAGTGGCACACGACTTTTCAACCAGATCGATTCAATCTCTCTCACCCCACTACACAAGTCGCGGAAAAATAAAAAGAATAAGGAATAAAAAACATCATCTTTTGCCAGTTTTATTCTTATATCTTGTGCTGCCTCTATCTCTGTGTTAGCCAACGGTTTCATTGTCGACGTCGGCAATGTTCAGCGGCCATCAGTGGCCACTTGGTATTCTCCATCGGCGACCACTAATCCGGATAATGGGAAAGAGCAAAGAGCCTCACAGTAGTTGTAGTGAGTAGTAGTAGTAGTAGTAGAAGCAGTAGTAGAAGTAACTCGCTTCCCCCAAAACCCCTTACAACTCGTTTTATTCCTATATATTCTGTTTGAAAAGAAGATGAACATCTAATCTCTTTGAATCTGAAAAAGTCGACAATACCCATTCATCCATTGGATGATTCTCTGAGCTTGATCAGGTTAATCAGTCCATGATCAATTTTTGCTACATTGACTTCTTCATAATCTTTTTATATTCATTCATGATATTCTTCATGAATTCGAAAAAAAAAAAGAAAAAATAAAACGAATAAAAAAGAATTTCGAGTGAAGAAAAATATTGAAAGAACTCAACGAGTGATTATTATCATTGAATTTCTGTGGGGATAATTAATATTTTTATAGATCAATATTGATGAAAAATTGGAAAAAAAAGGGAAAATAAAGAAGAAAAAATGTCTGGGCTTTTTGCCAAACGAATATATTCCCTTGGGAGTATTTGTGTATGGCAAATGACAAGTCCAAAGCTTTTTCTGGGCAATTTTTTTTTCTCCTTCACCAATGATCGTTATTCAACTTTGGTATGGTCGCCTGAACTCCGAAAAATTAATGGTCAAATGGGCATATATGTACCGACATATAGAATATATATGTGCAGATATATGCATGTATGTATATTACAGTCCTGCAGAATTGCGTAAAATGGACTGTGGTATTATATGACGAGGCATCTTTATGACCCTTCTCACACAAAAATCAAATGGTTTTTGGCGGCTATGACATTTCAAAATTCCATATGTATATGATTGAATATATATGAAATCGCACATACACTCACATACAAACGCTGAGACAGGGTGCCGAATGCAACTGAATATATGACAGGTGGTGAGATTTAGACAGTAAAAGAAAAAAACTTCTTGGGAAACAAATAAAAGAGGAAGAAGAAAAACGAACGTATATATTCGTTTCTCTTCATCCCTGTTCGGCTCCTATTGAATTTCACTATATCGATCTGGGATAGTGAAAAAGGATCAAATTTCTTCGGTGTATAACTGGACGATTAAATTAATATGGTGAAAGAGATATTTTATTATTTACGATAATAAATAAATTGATGAAACTCGAGTGTTACTATTTAGATCCAGCTAAATTAAATCGCTGCCTTTTATTTCATTTCGAATTATCTGGTTTCGAATTATATTTCTTGTGAATATCATCGATAACCCAATTTCGAGAATTATTTATAAATAGCAAATTGAAAAACATCGTAATGAAAATAGAAATTAATTTTCAGTTACTTGTCAATTAAAATTTCTATCTTCAAATTAATAAGAAAAAGAAAAAATGAATAAAAATTACTCAAGTACGAATAATTGTTCATCCATTGATGAATTTCAATTACCAATTTTGTGTCATAAATAGTCGATAACCTACTTTGGAAAAAGTTATTTTAGAACTGTTTCAACACGAAATATTTCCATTCCAAATCTCAATGTACAAATATAACATCCAACCAGTCACACAGTTGATCCAACGTTCAAACTAACACTCTTGCTATTGATTAAGGAATAGGTTTATGACATTTTGACATTTATATATAACCGATATGTTTAATGTTTCAATAAATTATCTTTAGAACTATTAAACAAGTGAATGATGTAGCATAATGTCAGTTGGATAGTTTTGAAAAATTATAAGTAAGACAGAATTTATAAGATGAAGATATAGCTGAAGGATGAAGTGAAATCTATAACAGACGACAACGAAAGTTTCAGTTTAGTTTCAAGTCTTTACAGTAAAAGCAACAACAGAGCAGCAGCAGAAGCATTGGACTCTCTGGCTTCAGTGGTTTGAAAGTTCGTGAGTCTGGTCACGAGAAGAAATACCCTCAGGGAAATGGCAAGCTCTCATGCGCGCGCGCGAGTACAGTTATTTGAGAGTGCTCGCGGTGTGTTTCTGTCCCGACCGAGTGATTAACGAGAGAGTTCTACGGCTTCAACTTATTGGCCTGACTGATTGTCAATTTATTTCTATCTACTCGTATACACTAACTGATCTATTACACTTGAATTTATTTTTCTGTAACAATTTGTCTTCTTTCTAAATATATTTTCAGATTATTTAAAAATATTATTTATTCCTTTCAAACTGACCAATAAATCATAAACTTTATTCATAGCATTCAATAGTATTTATAAATCCTATTGTTTCTCTAAGAATAAAATTGTTGTGCTCACCTTTTTTGCATCATTATTGTTATCCGACGCATGATGTGGCTGCGGACTCATCGATGCGCCATTATTAACAGCGCCGCTTTGCGACAATAGCTCATCGCTTCCTCTCTGTAACATAAAAATGAAATGATACGAATTTTAAATATTAAATTTAATGTAAACACAAGAAAATAACTAAACATAATGAACCAAATATATACGCGAAATATTTTTTTCCTCTCAAAGATCTTCAATATTAAGGTAGTTCTATCACGCAACGCTGTATTTAATGGATGCATAAAGAACACCAATTAGAATTAGCCATGGGAAAAAAAATATTCCATAATTCACAATTGATAACACACCGATCACTATAAAGATACATAAAAATTATCAACAGTAATTCCGTTGTTATTCATAAATAATGATCTCAGAATCAACAAATTCATATCACTTTTATTCACCACATTTCCGATAAACTTCGACCATTTATTTAATATCAAATATTTTTAAATCGTTTCAAAAGTTTACTACATTTTCATACAACATCTTAATCTTAATCTTCCCTTCATAAGCCCCGACAATTTTTCCCTGCCTAACCCACAGTTTGCAATACAGTTTGTACTTATTCAAGCACAGGGATTTTGAAGATTATATTAAAATTTATTCTCCAATTTTATTTTCAACAAATTCATCTTTACTTTAAAATTACATTGGAATCTAAAGTTTTGGAAAAAAATAAGTAAATAAAATCTTCACTTTTATCTGGTGATAGAATTACCTCAACAGAGCAATTACATTTATAAAATCAAAGAAGAAAAAAAAAGAACTCATCTTTCAAAGTAACATGAATAAATAAAAATAAAACAACATCAACAAGATAAAACATAATTTAAACATTTGACAAAAGAATAAATAAATGACTTAAAATATACACATGTTTATACAACAGTTTTCGTTGTTTGTTTCATCCTAAAGACACAATTCCTACTCAGTAACATCAGTGGCAAACTCAGTGGGAGAAAGCGAAAGAGAGATAGAATTAATTTATATAATCCGCGAAACAACTTTCATGTTAGATTAAGAGATAGAGAAGTAAAAAAAAAAGAAAGAAGATGTAACACAATATATATATATATTATATACATAAATAGAAAGACATCTGCGCATAGAGTTGGAAAACGTTATCCTCTTGTGGGAGCGAGGAGACGGAATGCTAGATCAAAGGCCAAACGTTGAGGATTCGAAACGTTGGTGGTAACCTCCAGTAGCTCGTCAGAAGAGGGTAAAAGAGCGAGTTAGAGAGTGCGCGAGATCCATACGCGCGCAAAAGAGAGAATGGAGAGGACAGTTGGATGAAGAGAATCTTGCAGGGGAGTCGCATTACTATAAGTATACACGAATATGTAAAAATAAAAAAAAATATATCTATATCTGCATGAGAAAAACCAGAGTACAGAGAGCAAGAGTGATATCTCTACTTAGATATTGTAACTTTTTTTTTTCTCCTCTCTCTCTCTTTATATATGTATATATATTTCTACAAAGCTTCCTTTCGGCTACGTATAATATAAACGCAAAAGGAATTCTCAAGGCTGCAACTAATGTCTGAATATACAGTTGCATTTCATCCTATATATATATATATCACTACTTTATGAAAAAATAAAAACAAATAAAAGATTATATCTCTCTATTTCTTGCTTGAAAGTCTCTCGATGGTAAATAAAAAATTATTTCCTTACTTACATTCGTATATAAAGCAATGTAAGAAGGCACTATATAACATCGTCTTGAGACTGAGGTTCCATTTTTTAATGCTTATGCTGTTTTTTTTGTCCCCTTATCCTTCTTGTCTCTATTCATTTATTTATTATTATTCTTTATTTCCTTTCCTCATATACATTTTCCAAAGCTTTGCCAATGGTCAAAGTCTGAGTTTACACGCTCGACAAAGCTTTCGCTTGAGCACCGCGCTTCGGCCCGCGAGTAGATTTTTGTTACTGGTGGATATAGTCAGTGGACCATAGTTTGTCCACACACACCCACAGAAAGCAAATATATATATATATATATATATACGAAATAAAATAAAATTGACGGAGAAGAATAAAGTAGAGTGAAAGGGCCAGAAAAAAAAACATGATTGTATAGATGTATAAAAGAGAAGATATTTGTTATGGACAACAGAGTTCATAATCCATAGATCCAGCAGCAGCACTACAAATAAATAATACACAAGTTACGAGTGTGTATGTGGACTTTGGCTTTTATATAAATGTGTGTATGGGTATAATATATCAAAACGTTGGATAATGGAAAAAAAAAAATAAATAAAGGATGAAAGTATAGTGAGGCAGTGTAGCCTTTCACGATATATCCAAGGGCTGAAGGCGCTCGCAGAAGTGGAAAAGAGGGCAGAGAAAAAAGGCAAAAAAATATGAAAGAAAAAAAAAACTAAAATAGCCAATAGATCGGGAAGAGACGCGCGATGTTCAAGTCGAAGGGTCGTCTACTCTTCTTCTTGTGCGCACATATATACACCCACGACCGCAAATATAAAGCACCTTTCAATGGCTGCGTGTGTATTGCGTTGGTTGATGCTTGGGGATGGTTTATAAGACGAGTTAGAGTGAGAGTTCAACCCTTGATGCTTTGGTCTCCGCGCGCCCACAGCACCAACGGCAGATGATACCTCTCATGTGGATGGATCCAACCATACTCTCTTTACAGATATATATTTGTGTACAAACTTGAGCGCACTTTGAACGATGCTGCGTCTCTTCCATCTTAATGGATTGTGTAGCGATATATGCATGAGACTTGGTACGCGGTTAAACGAGCAGAAAATCTTCAACTTCAGGTTATTGCGTATGATAATGATGATGATGATAATGATGTAGCTGAATGTCAGTGAAGTGATAATATTTCATCATATCAAACTTTCTTTTAGTAAATATTAAACGACTTCAATTACCAGAGAATTTGAATTCCTTATTGTACTAATGAATTTATATTAAACAAAATGTAATTGTTATTGAATGATTTTCAATGTAGATATGATCAATTATTTAATTTCAATTGTAACATTCAATAGTGCATAAAAAAAATTCATCATTGATATCAAGATTCATTTTCATTCTTATGCAATTTAGTCTTCATTATGTTCAATTATTAAATCGAATTTTGATACTTTAAATCTTGATCAATTATTTACACTATAAAAAATACTTTAGTTAAATTCAATATTTCAACATCAACAGTATGATGTTAATGAGAGCTTGGGATTTAACAATATACCATAATGTGTAGCCCTCACAAAATAATTGTTACAACTTGCAGCAATAGTTCCTCGTTAAGCAGTATGCTTGTTATATTGTATACGTATTCGCATGCATCATGTACCAGTATGAAAAGGTTGCGTTGCGATACGTTACACGACTCTATATACTATAGAATAACGTGAAGGAGGGAAAAAGCATGGAAGATAATGAACGAAAACGATCATTGCTTCAGCAGTCCCCACGTATTTTATAATGTCATACAGGGCAAAGAAAAAGCACACTCTGAAAAACTTTGCAAAAGACTCTTTCACCGCCACATCGCCCGCGTCACACTCAGCCTTTTATATACTTCTTTTTTTCTCGAACGAAAAAATAATATATATATATATATATATATATAAATATATGTATACATAGATGTATATAAATAATAATTTCTAAAGCAGACACAATCTTTTATAAATTTATTTTTATTTTTTTCCATACTGTAAAGATCAAGTTTGTCTCTGCCCTCGCTACTTTTTTTCTCTCCTTTCTTCACTTTTCCTGTGACAAATATTAAACGGTCAGACTTTATTCATTACTTTAAGTGTAATAATGGTGACAGATGATTTTTTTCCTTTTATAAATGTTTCTTTTTTTTTCCTGCCTTTTTTTTCCTTTGGAAAGTTGGAAATGTTTGGAGTTATGGGGTTATTATTTTTAATGGGGCATCAGAAAAAGTTTTGTAATTGAAAATATAGTGCAATCGAAATATTTACATCGTAAACACAGTGTGCGCACGTTTGGACAAGAGGAAAAAAAAAAATGTTTATCTACTTGGGAAAAGTTTTCTTATGGCGAACGCAATTTTATATATTCCTCAACGAGTTGTGTATATGTGTGCGTGCGTGTCAATGTGTGTGCGTGTGATCATCTCTGTCGTTTCGTTGAGGAGTTGTTTCTCCAACGGAACATGTTGGTGTGTGTGGTACCTTCTCGTCCTCTCTCCATACAGTTTGTCGTTCTTCTGTCATTATTTTCTCATCTCTCGCGCCTCTTTAACGTCATCCAACGTTACGCTCTTTCTCTTTTACTGTACATCTATTTTTTTACTTTTTATCATTTTGTTCTTTCATTCTTAGACGTCTTTGCCAACCCTTGAACTCTTTAAAACTCTAAGATAAAGTTTCAGCAACTGAATTTCCACGAAGACACGTATCGAGTTTAGTCAACGAGATTAATCTGTACTTCATAGTGTCTTAAAGAATGAACGAAGGGGAACAAAATGTAAAATAAGAAATAATGAAATACATGTATAAAAATAAATTGCGATATAAATGAAGGAAGTTAGGGAATTTTCTATGTAACGCACAAATATATATTTATATTGTCGGTATGAAAACTGTTGCAGAACGAGGAAAAATTTTTAACAAGGTGCCTCTGATTCAAGTTAAATTTGGTTGATTGAAAATATATTCTCACTTTATATTTTCTTTTTTTTACTTCTCAAATATATACGAATAAAATTTGTGTTCAAGTTTATTTCTAAATCCAGGCAAAAATTGAGCATGAAATGTATTAATGCAATTTAATGACAGGGAAAATTAAATTCGAATAGTAAAGAAAAATTGTATGTTCATTTTCATAAAATAGAGAATGAGAAAAAAAAGAAATCCATCAAAGAAACCAGAAATATAAAGCCGGGCTTTAGCGGTATTTTTCAGCATCCAAGTGGAAACAAAAATGAGGAATTACATATTGAGTCAAAGGATGAACTTTCAAAGTTATTTTTTGCTTCAACAATTCCCTCCTGAAATTAAAATATTCATACCAGTATTGGAGCAAAATTACTGAAGGACATCACACAATTCCAATAAGAGAGACAGAAAAAAAAAATACCCTAAAGCAAATGAAAACAGAGTAACATCACATAAATTTGAAACCAATGAATATTCATTATAAATAAATTCCACATTTTTCATATTTACTTTTCATCAAATCTCAACAAAGCAAAGGGAAATTTTTTCATCTATCATTTCATCCTCCATGGCCCCTTAAACTCCTACCAAAAACGTATCTGCACTACTCGAATAATAAATATTTATTCTCAATATTACATCGAACATTTTCTCTTCAAAATGAAAAAAAACGAAGAAAAAATACATAAAAAACAAACAAACCATCACTGACATATACGATCCACTTTAATGTCATCTACCCCCTTAACTCTCTTCCACTCGCTGTTTGTATATCCATCTATCGCCTGTTTACTATTATAAAATTCATTCAGCTCTGATGTCTGCGTGTTCACGAAATAGCGCGCGTAAAGATCTTGAAGCTTTTACCAACGCGCGTATCGCCAACGTTGTCGCTTCGTTTTCCGTTATACACTCTATGTATACTGCCACCCCTGTATCCCCTTGGCAATTCTGTCCTTGGTATGGTGAAGTCAACACCCCACTCGAGTTCATGAATTTCAAATTTTTCTAAACATCACACAGAGAGCGCAAGTATACGCGTGCAGAAGAGGAAAAAAAAAGCGGACAGGCAAAGAATAAAAATAAAAATACAAGCGCAGAGTGAGCGCAAACAGGAAAAAAAAAATATTGAGAGATGAGTTGAAGCAAAAAAGAACGCCTTATACGTCCCCCCTCCATCAAACAGCCCCCTTTCAATCGCTGACGCCTTTCCATCTTTCCCCTTTTCCACCAAACAAAACTGTCGACACATTCAACAACAGGGGCGTATATTATCGCATACGCCTGTGCCATCTTTCTCCTTCCCTCTTCATGTTATTCCCAAATATCCCTATTGAATATTGCCATTTTTGGCATCGATTCACTTTTTTTATCTTCACAATACGCAGATGAAATATATATATAAATATACATTCGAATACTTTTGTAACATATCGACAAGGGATCAAAAAAAAGCTCTTAAGGGAAATGAGTTTACAAATCATCTTGAATAATATTCAACTAGTCAAAACGTCAATGCAATAATGCGGATCGAATGATAAGAAAAAAAAATTGGTACAGCGGAAATTATTCGTTGATCCAGAAGAAACGTAATCATACATCATAAATCATTTTCTCCAAGAAACATCGCTGAATAAATATCAAAGTGATCTTTCATTTACGATTTCCAACATATTAATATGTTTTGTTTATTTATTACCCCAATAATTTATGCAGTTATATTACATCCGTCTATTACCGTACATTCTAACTAAAAAAATAACTTTTGTTCTGATATTGTAAATTACTTATAAAATGATACAAACTCAATAAACTACTGGAAAGACCGTTAGCTCTATTACTATTCAAATAGAATAAATCCCATTGTATTAAATCCAAGGAATGTTAAATTCCATTGTGCATACCTCACTTTACCTTTTCATCTGAGCCATAAATATACCAAAATATATATGCACACATGCGTGTGTTATCATATATACAATTTCTTGTTAGCTCTCAACGAGGTAATTTTCATTTGTGGCATCCGAGACTCGGTTAATTAGGTTGACGAATAAGCCCTCGTAAATGTACACATGAAATTGTCAAGCTCCAAACCTTTGTTACTCGTGAATGAATACATTCGCCCTCTGCACCTCAGCCCACTACCTCTTTCTTTTTTACCCATCCCTCACTTTAGTCTTTGCAACCCATACAAATTCGCCCTTAATCCAGTGAAAGAAACATCAAAGGTTAAAGTAATTATCCAATTGCGCTTTCATCAAGTATATATAATTATATATATATAAATATATGAATATATATATACATTTATTTTAATGGATAGTGCGAATATTCAGTCATATTCATATGATTATTCGTCAGAAAATTAATTCAAAAATGTGCACTATGAAAATGGCAATGTAAATTCAATTTCCACCCTAATTTAAAAAAGAAAAGAATCCAAATAATTTCTACGTAATCATAATTTGTCAAACAGTTTTTTTTTCGTTCTATAATAATTAAACTAAATTAAATTTTCAGAGTTAACTAATGTCGAATATTAAATCTCATCACTTGGAACTGTCTGTAATGGAGTTTAGCAGTGTATGTTCACTAAGAAAAGAGCAGGAGTATATAGACAAATGAATAGTTAGTTGTTCGTACACATACATGAACTCTGTTGATGCTTATTACATATACATAAACGTATAGGATAACACAGAGTGGGGAAATGTGAAGAGAATGGGTGGGAAACTGATGGGGGAGGAAGTTTGTTGGTTAGCAGACTAAACGTCATCGTGTTTAACCACGATACTGGGCTGGTTGTTGTCCTCTCAACCGTCCCGTGTCAGTTTTGTCCTTATGTACACATTACACAAAATGCAAACACACATAAACATATACACTGGACAAATGATGATCATACCGCAAGTGATTATCATTATCATAGTCATTCCATTATGATATTGATGGCCATTACTGTTATTAATCAGCGATCAACAAACTTGGCTTATGGTAAATATAGATATACAAAGAATCTTTGAAAATAGATTAATAATTGAAGAAAAATTGAGTTGAGATGTGATGATAATAATAGAAAGAAAAAAAAGAAGAAAAAAAACAAAATAAAAGAATGTAGTAGCGGGGCGATGTGAAAATGACCAGTGGCGAAAAGAACGTGATGTGAAAACAAAATAATATATAAAAGGGAGGGAAGAAGAACAAGATGGTGTAAAGCAGAGGTGGAAAAATACAGAGAAAGGGAGAGAGTAAATGAGGAAAAACAAAGACTGAAGGGATGGTGCGAGAATAGCCAGGATATTTGGCAGGCGACGGATGAAATACGATGTGGATAATGGTTTTATCGGTGATTGCAAGCGAGGGGATGAAACGTGTTGGATAACTGATAGCATACACATCTGTGTACATACACACAAGATTAAAAATAAAATAGCGTATATTATTAAAGAAATATTGTTCCGTTAGTTGGCTGATTTTCAAATTTGTGTTCACGATAGATGTGTTGTATTTATGAGAAAAATATTATTCTTCTTCACTTTCATATAGTGATGAGAAAAAAATGTTGATTCAGGATAGAATATGAGTTTGGGTGCTTTTTCGTGATGATAGGGGTGCTTCTGGGTGATGTTAATTTGTCTGTGTCATAATGGGGTGGTGTGAGCTCAAAAATAGATGAACAAAGAAATTAATCATTTTAAGATTAGAAAATTGCGAATATAATTTGGATTTGTCTTTCAATTTTTGATTTCATATTTCATTTCTGTTTTCAATTATACTTTGATATATATTGTTATTATCGTTACTATTGTTATCATTTTATTTTTTACTGCTGTTCATATTGAAGTTCTCTTTTCTGTGAATATAAAATTCTTCTTGACTAAAATAATTATAAATACTATTTCAATTTTTTATAATTTAATGTCAGAAGCATTTGAGAGACACATTAAACTTCAAATTCATGTTATACATCAAGCAAAAAGCATTCGCGTAATTATGTCAGGATTATTATACAGCAAACATGAGAGAGAATATACATTGTGATAACATATTTCAACGTGAATGCAAGTACATATACACAAAGTGCTGTATCGGATTTTGTGCTTATGATATTTTTATTATCGAAGGTGGAAAATAAGTGACTAAGCAACAGGGGGTTGGTATAGTATGTGAGTATATGGCATACAATGCAGAATGTATTTTGAATGGGGCGCAATGTTGGTTTGTGTGCACAGACACGCAAAGTGCACACATTGGACGATTGGTCGATAGCTGGCACGTTGCACCGATGGTTATTTCCTCAAGTTTGCCAAGTAATCTTTGATAGATGGTCTCGTTGCCAGAGGGAAATAGTAGCAACAGCAGTACTAGTAAAAGTGCTAACCACCTCTATACTCTATCATTTTTCGCAATTTTCCTATTAATATCTCATATCGCACCAATATTTTTTTCTTATTAATACAAAGAAATTTTGTTTTATAATACAAAAAGTTTTATCAACAATATATATATCATGTAATATTGATTGATATGTGAATAATTAAATATTGAAGAAAATGATAAATGTGATGGGAAAATGTATTTAGTATTGTGTGTACATTCAGATATTTATATACTGATAAAAATATAATTAATGACATAACTGACAAGGGAAATAATGTTTATTGATTTGAAATGGATATGAAAATATCCATTTGGTTTATATACAGAGTTAGGATGTATAAAGATTTATGATCATGAAAAACGGTGCATTATCGGGCGGTTGGAAAAGTAGCGCAAAGAGTAAGGGGAAGAGGAAAATAGCAGGGTAGCATATGTCAGTTTGTATGATATGGGAGAGAGGGAGATAGAGAATGGTGGAATCTATGAGTGCCACGAGAGAAGTAAATCAAATTTAAAAATCCCACGGCGCAACGTGTACGGCTGAGGCTACTACTACTCGTTATATATAGTCAATTTTAAATATTTATTTTTGCCATGTATATGAGGGTAGAGTGTGCATTTCGTCGCCATTTACTTCCGCATTTATTCAAACAATTATTTTTAGTTATGTATAGAATAGAAAAATAAAAAGAAGTAAAAAATAAACGATTTTTTCAATTTGTCTGTATTAGAAAAAAAGAAAAATGATGAAATTAAATACGAGAAAATAATATTGAAAATGTTTGTATTAAAAAGTACAAATATACGGAAAAATGGCAATTCACTATTTTAATTATCATCAAGTAATAACAAATATTACTAAATGTAAATACTGTCGAGAAAATGCGCAAAATATAAATCAAATATTGATTCTCGCAATTTCACAAAATCGTAAAAGTGAAAATATCTCTTCTGGTGGTAATATGATGAATATCCACTACAACCCCGAAATTTTCATATCACTCTACTCGCTATTTACAATTGACAATTTCAGTATTTTTGATATCATCAGCAAAACTGGAGTCGTCATGTTTCACCCTCAATGTAGCCATTTGAATATGAGAATTTCATTTAGTTTCAATATTTTTTCTTTGGGTTTGTCATGTTGTCATTCATGGCAACATGATTTGTTAACGGAAGGGAAAAAAAATTCTCATATGTCCATTACAAGCAATAACTCATCCATCATGTCAATCCATCAATTAACGTCAATATAGATATTCGAGGAGCTAAAATTCATACAAATAAGGGTTGTATATAATTTCAATATTTTGCAACATTATCAGCACAAGCCAATGTGTATTATCCCTTTTATAAAATTTCAACTCCATCTTTTTCGACATCAGATTGGACATGAGTATTCCATATATATTTTCATTATTTTTTAATTATAATTACCATCATTACCATACCCATTATCATTTCCATTCCATTATTTCATTTGTATTATCCCTTTCCCCTTGTTTTTTCACGTCTAACCATCATTGTCAAATATATTTTAGGTGATACAATAGACTCTTTGGTGAGACACGGGTGTTGACACAAGAAAGTGATATAATAGTCTTACGTTACGTGACATCCGACCTTTGACACGAACGTCCCCCTTTAAGTGCCACAAAGTCAACAGAAGGTAGAGCAATCGAAAAAAAAAAAAAAAAAAAAGAAAAGAAGAAGGGTATTTCAATATCTTTCATGTTATCCTAAAAATCCGTTATCACTAGATTCATATATCTTCCGTTGCTGACAATTGAAAAGAAAAGCTCACATCCAACAATTGAAAAGAAAATTGATATATTTACCATTTATTTACTTACGAATAACATGAAGATAATGCTATTGATGTAGAAAAAAGTAATCAGTTTTTCAGGCATTCGTAAGAGCATTAAATAAATCGAGTTACATTAACATTGCGAATATTATATTTCTCAATAAATTCTACCTACAAATATTGAATAACTCTTTATCCTTCTAATCTGGAATAGAATAAAATGTGCAAACACATAAATAGGAGTGAATTAGTTTTCAAAAAAAAAAGAAAAGATAAGTAAAACTGATGTTTAAAAGTTCACCTTCAATATAAAAATAAAAAATAGCCATATTGAGAAATTCCGACACTTTAATTAGAGGAAATGACGAGAATGAATTTTATCAAATGACTTGACGAATAATTTAAAATCGAAAGATCTGAATCCATCAACTTTGTAAACTATAAAAAAATTTATCAATCATAATTTATTTCACTCAAATTAGGTAAACATTCCGCCCTATCAACACAGCCCCTCTTTGCACAATATTTGTCACCTTCCACACAACTAATCATTCACCAATCAAATATTTTCGTTCGGAGTGAAGCATAAACCCTGATAGAATTTCACATAGAGATTAATCAGAATAATGGGGTCGAAAAAATGGTGAAAAAAGTAGAAATAAAAAAAGAAAATGTTGGGTAAAAGATGTCGAGTAGCGGAAGTTAATCCAAAAAGCTATCTCGTCATACAATATACATATGTATATATCTCTCTTTATATATGTTTATACATATATATTAATATATATAAGAGGTAGAGTCGTTGGAATAGAGAACTGGTGGGTCGGGTGGTGTGAAATTTCACGACACCCGATACGCCACGACCTCGTCGTCACCATCCCCCTATAGTCGTCGTCGTCGACGTCGTCGTTGCCGACTCATCCAATATTTACTTGGCTCGGCCCATTGAATATTCCCTCGCAGTACATTCAAAGTACACCGGTAATACTCGACGTCGGTTGGATGCACTGGGTGCAAGTAGGTAAGAGACAACCAGTGAAGATCAAGTGAATGAGAGTGAGCGAGGGTGTATAAATGCTATAGATATTTACCAAGACAGCATCTCAGGGTTGTGTGGTAGGTGAGAGCGGGGTGGCGGATCTTACGACGAGTGTATGCCATTGAGAGATAGGCAAAAAGTGGAAGAGGAAGCGAAAAGTAGAGAGAGTGGTATCGCATTTTCGCTTACGTACCAGGCGCGTTCGTATTAATATTTTACCCAGCCAGTATACTTCGATCTTTTGGCTTTCGTATTTTTTTTTTCTTTCACTCTCTGGGCGTACTCTTTCGTGCAATGGCTCAGAGATAGTGGAAGTGGTGGTGGTGGTAGAAAGTCGATCAGGGATAAGAGAAAACGAACGGAGGAAAAAAAAAGAGTCACAAATAAGACAACTCTTTTCGTTTTTCGGTTCATTAAATTTGACTATCGGAAATATATTTCAACTGAATGAATTGTCAATAATATAACATCAGCATTCATGTATTATAAAGACATTCAATGTCGAAAGAAAAATATTTCAAATTAATATTATATATTAATAAATTTATTTTTTCGAATACTTTTGAGTTGAATGAATAGAAGCAAAAGCTCCCCTTAAATATATATTTATTATAAATGACTTTGTTTCATTTAAATTTTTGCTCTTCTTCGCGTAAGAAAATGATAAGTAAATAGATAAAGTATATAAAGCGAGTTCATTTCAAGTTTGAAAATAATATGTACATATATACGTTGAATAATTTCAGTAATTAATCATGGTGGGGTACATACATAAAGGATGAAAATAATCTTCTCAACTGTATCGTATCTCGCCCTTTTTCGTGGTGGCACTCGACTCTACCACTCAAAGAGCGCTCCAGGCTAATGGGAGCCTCATCAGAGTCCTTCGCGTGATCCCAAAAGGACACTTGGGTGTCTAAGTTCGCTACATATACTTTTTTGATGTTCGTTAAATTTACATTTCACTCTTTTGCCTTTTGATCCCAACCGACCTTCCTTTTCCCTCATCTCACTCAATACACACCCAAGAATATTAGAGATGTTTCTACATCTCCACTCTAGATAAAGTCCACTTAACTATGATTAATTAATAATATTGCTTTATAATAATCAATTTTCTTACTTTAAAAATATTATTTTTTTTCCCCCCCCACCACACACCTGTTTCTCATCACAATTTTTTTTATTTTCCTAATTTTTCTTTGCCATTCTCCTCTATTCACCGTGTGTATATACTGTATCGACTCATCTTATGAATCGACAATCGGCCACTTTTACGACGTTCAACCTTATTTATCCTGGAACCAACTGTGTTATATCCCTTAATAAAGCAGCGTGGATAAAAACCAATTTTCCAATCTTCTGGGCCGTCGACTGGAACGAATTTATCGCCATATACCCTCAATTTTTTTTCTCCTCTTCTCTCTCATATATAGATATAATACACACACTATTCTCGTCTCTGACGCTTCTATTATGTTATACCTCGTCGAATTTTCACATGACAGAGTTGATCAGGATTTAATTCACTTCTTTTTATCTTATTTCATTTTTTTTCTATCCTGTAAAGCTCATCGCCACTGGAATACAACAAACAAATAAAAAAGAAAAACAAAAAATAGACGAATGAAAAAAAAATATATATATATATATATAGGGAGAAACCCAGCAGGAAATAATTTTTTGTATTTATAATTTCTCTTTTTCATTTCCTCTTCGCAAATTTACTCGCTCACTCAGCTTGGATGTTTCTCTCATGGATCATTACCTACTGAATTAAGGCGCAACCAGTAGGCAATTAAGCACTGCAATTTCGCCATTAGAAGGTCGCGGTTCGAAAAGAGAAGGGGGGTAAAAGAAAGAAAAAAAAAGAAAAATCTCAGTGAATAAAAAAGAAAGAAACAACGAAACATACGAATGTAGTCTGGGTAATGGTGGAGAGCACAAGCGAGTCTGCGAGGGTGGTTGAATTCAAAGAGAGGTAGTAAAAGCAGTGGTAGCAAGAGGGTTGAACGCGACAGACGTTATACAGAAAGACTGAGACGAAACAGAGTAAAAAAAGGAACAAGTGGGGAAGAAAAAAAAAAAAGAACGACTCGTAATAATCCCTGCCTCACGTTTCTTTTTCCACCAACCAACATTTTTTGTCCGCTTTTTTATTATTTCACTCACTCTCACTACTGCCTTGTCTCGTGGTGGAACGACGAGATTTATATCATGAGTTTTCTTTCACACCTGCGTTGCCTTTGCGATACACAGAGTGGACCAACTACCACCCCCTTGTGCTCACCCGGCAATGTCCATCCCTCTTCATATATATATATATTTTTTGGTTGCAGTTGTGTCGCGCGCGCCGGATTCACCGTATTGTCCTCACGTACTTGTCCCCCATCCTCACTAACCCCATTCATTTTTCCTGTGTCATTTTTCTTTTTTATAATTTTTTATCGCTATTCTTTTTTTTTTTTCTATGTTGTTTTATTGTCCTATCTCTGTCTCATGCTTCATGGCAGCTATATAACTGTACTATTTCCAATACCGCGGATTACATTTCGTCGGATCAAATCGACATGAGGAAAAAATCCAAATAAAATAACAAAAATAATAAAAAATATCATTAATATAAATTGAATGGGAAAATAAAATAAAATTGAATAAGTTTTATTGATGATGAATGTCCAGTAAAGTAATTCACATCAACCGAGTGATAATAATTTGTTTTTACCACTCTCATAATAAAACTCAAATCGGATAAAGTTCATTTTGCAATATGACAAAAATTACAGACATTCACCAAAACGACTTTTTCTCATCCCCTAAATCACACTCAACATCTTATCATAATCATAAACTAAACTAAACCAAAAACATAACCAACAACTAAAAAAAGTGTTCATAAACTCCTCTCTGTACATAGCAATAATCTTAAGCAAAACAATTAATTATAAATCCAAACGAACTCAAATGAAAAAAATCAAAATAGAAAACAAAATTATAATGAGTCTTCGAAGAGTAATTGGTACGAGGTGTGGAGCGTAACGGGGTGGTCGACATCAACATCAGTAGGAAAATAGAGGTAGGTAGCAAGTTAGAGAATGAAGACAGCGATAAATTAGAACAGAAATTCTAGGTAAATTGCAAAGTGTGCTTCAAGGCACAACAGCGTTCCCATTTTCCTCACCCATCCGTATCATCCTACTCTCACAATGTCACTGCCTCTCTTTCCACCTCTTTCTTCAACCCCTCGTCCCTTCATTTTCCTTTCTACTCAGTGTCTATCGATATATGCGTGTCGAAAAACAATGCAAAATCGAAGCAGCGAAATGACGTATTCTCCCCTTTACACTCGCGCCAACAGCATGGCCTCATTTCTCTTGAGTTACCTCACCACCGTTTCATATACATAGACATAACTTCGCGTGAGTATATATATATATTTCTGTACATGGATGTTTAACTATACCTATATATCTATATACATATATATATATATTGTACATGAGTATGAGAATGCAAGCAATGAGCACGACCGGACGCGAGAGGCGTCTCTTGCTGTGCACAGCCATCGGCCATTCTCGCTTATCTTTTTGGAGCACCTGCGAATATGTACGTCCCATAGTGTGTTGTTACACACATCAAAGAGACGTGTACAATGCACACGATTGAAGTTATATCCTATTTCAGTTTACATCATTCATATTTATCCATGAGAAAATTTAGTCTGACGTACAATGTACTGAATAGCGATTGTAAGATATCAACAAGTTTATCAGTTGTTATTCAAGAGAAAATTTTAAAATTACAATGAAATATTCCAAATTTCATTCCAGCTTTTATGTTAAATTGGAATTGATAATATTTTATTTATCATTGGTTATATATTTGTGTATTTTACTTTCTGTGTATTTTTTTTCCTTTCTGTTTGGTTGTGATAGATGTTGATTCATTGGTGTGATTTTGAGATTTATTTGAAGGGTGAATAGTAATGCTGTGGATTTACAGATACTGCTATGATTTGTTTACTGTCACGTTCTTGTCTTTGGGGTGTTACCAGAAACTTTTCCTAGTGCAGCAGCTGTTTCTCTATAGGTGTTTCGTATTTTTTTTTTGGTTCTTTTGTTTTTTCATTCTCTTGTTTCATCGTGGAAATAAACATTTTTTCCGACACGTGTGTCGTTTTAAGGTCGTTGAAATACAATGATATCGTTTTTTACAACAGAATTTCAGTATTTTGTGAAATATAACGTTTCTTATGGTGCTCAAGAATAGTACCCAATTCTGTCAGCATAATTTTTAAATAAAATTATCCTAAATCATCCTCAGAATTTCATTATTACGATTTACACGAGGTAAATGTAATTTTATTCACCTCCTTATGATAATTCACACAAAGTTTCAATTACTTCCGAATAATAAATAATTCCTGTGCCATTTTTTTCCCCAGAAAGTTATCGAAAAAAAAAAAAAAAAAAAAGAAGTGAATGTCCCAATCTTTTCTCACTGTTCATCTCAATTTGTTAAACATTGATGTATAAAATAAAAATACACTGAGCAACCTCGATACATTTCATTTGAAATATTAATCAAAAACACGAATAAAACCTCAAAGCAAATAAAAAAAAATAATCCGCTCACATTTTATCCCAATATGAAATTTCTTTTCGTCTTGGCTTAGATGAGTAGATGGAGCACGGTGTAGTTCACTCTCGTACATACACACAAATTTCACACATGTGTATGTTGATATGGATATAAGGTATATGTACGTGTGGTATTGAATTTACGCGGCAAGTTTGCCAGGAAGGAAGTGAATCGTTTATCACGCCTGGCTAATAGATAACACGCTTGGCGCGTTACGTGTTACCCGTGGGTTTTAGGGTGGTGTGTATATGGTAGTGGTGGGTTACAACGATCGAGTCCGCTTTATCTAACATGGCAATCGCTCTGTGCACTGCCTCGAGTTTACAACTTTGTCCAGAGTAACGACGTTCTCATCGGTGGATTCGATTAATCGTATTATATATAGATATTTTCGCAAAGGTTTCCCCAAGGTACTCATACTTTCGCTACATTTTTTTTCCCCCCTTTTTTTCCTCTTTCTTTTTACACCGCAATATTTTTTTCTTTTTCTTCTTCTCTTTTACGTTTTCCTTATTTTATTTTATTTTTTTTCTTATTTTCCCTATACCCATCAGATATCGCTTGACGCTCAAATCGATCTCTTCACGGATAACCCCTAAATTCGTTCACTGAGAATCTCTCGAAATCCACCCAGGGGCTTTGGGTGAGTTTATCGGCAAAACGAATTTATTACGCGGCCTCTTGCGCCTCAACAAGAAGAGAGCGAAGCGCATCAAGCGACACGACACAACGACAAGGACATAGCCATGACAACTATCACTATTCGCTTGCGAGTTGAAGTAAGAGCAAGAGAAAAAGTAAGTGGGAAGAAAAAAAAATTGTAAAAGAAAAAAAAATGAATAAGAAATAGAAGGAGAGAGAGAAGGAGAGAAAATAAAAATAGTGAGACGACCTCCTCGAGTTCCATTGCCGGTAATACGTCACGGAGAATAACGTAATCGAATTGCGGTCGAAATTGAGTCATTCTCCCACCAACATCGCTGTGTCACCATTACCGTACACCCCATGCGAATACTTGTGGCATTCATAGCGCTCTATCTCGATATATATATATATATAGATGTGTACATGTATGTACGCAGCTTTTGCACGCTTGATGCTTCTCTCTTGGCGCGCACTCTTATATATAATTCCCATCCACTTCATGTCACCGTTGTCACGCTCAATATTCTTAATATAAAAAAGAAAAAGAGACATTTTTTCTTTGACAAACAAACAAGATGAGTTTTAGACAGTTCATCATATATTCAATACACCTTAACATTTTTTGCAATGAAAAATAAACAACAAAATAGAATGAAGTGATATTGGATGAAAATGCGATTCGAATTTTTTTTTATATATTGAAGAAATGGAAAAGAAAATTCGCCACTTTTTTTTTCTTTATTCATATGAACATATTGGGCCTTTTTTTTTATATGGATTTGAAAAATTTATTCACCTCCCTCTTTCATACACCCTTCTTCAATCTCAAGAGATTTATCAGAAAAAAATTGTGCCAAATTTTGATGTGATTGGACGATATTGGAAGATGTGACGTATTACTACAGAACTCCATCAAATTCCAATTTCATCCGTCTTAAAAAAATCCAACACCCATTCACAATGATAACCACACACTGTGGTCTAATATGTTCCAAAAAAAAAAAGAACATTAACAACTAAATTCACCATAACCTCACTAATATTTAAATAAATATTTATAAACCCGAAAAAAATTACTATTTGCAATGTGAATTGAATTCATTACTAAATTTTCTTCCCATAATTTGTGAAAGATTAAAAGCATAATACTTGCAATTAAAAAATCTCACGATTTTTCTTTTTTTTTTTACTTTCATCCACTTCAATATACAGAAAGAAAATCACCTAGGCAAACCAAGCTCAGCAAAAAAATAGACTAAAATAAAAATGCTCTCAAAAGTTAACTCTGCCATCGTCATATTAATTTATATTCATTAAAATAATTGAAAATCATACGACTATTTCACATATTTTATTCACTAATTTCATTTGCGCAATAAATTTCACTATAAAAACGTATTCTCATATTTATCCAGCCCATATCATAATATAAAATGATAATAATAATAATAATAATAATAATGAAGTCTTTAATCATTGAAGAAATCGATCGTGTCAGAGTAATTTGGCAGACTAGAACTTCGGAAATTCGCTCGATTAGTTGGAAATTCATGGTAGGCAACATCTCTCTCACTCTGTCATATTTCCTCCGTCTTCTGCCCATCTTTATCGTTCTCTCTCACACTTCTCTCGTCCCTTCACGACTCCCGAGGGTGCACTCGAGAATGCATACCGATCGCCTAATAGGCTCGTATAACGAATGCTCTCTGCTCGAGCTGTAGCTTTGCTTTTGCTAACTCTCTCTCACTCACTTAGATTTACACTAGCACTCTCTATCGCCTTCTCTCTCTGCCGTTTCCTCATCCGCTGCAACTATCATTGCGCTCGAGCAAGTATCGTGCGATCGGTTAAGCTTCCCTAGCAAATCTCAGAGTCTGTATATACATACATATCTAATATATATATAAATATATATACATATATATATATATATATTTGCTCCTATCTATATGCACACCTAGATCGTCACACACATTCAAGTATTTTCGAATATTAATGTAAAATGATTCCGTTCTTTCTCCACTTCCAATTTTCTATTTATTTTTCTTTCTTTCTCACCACTTTTCATGTCTCGCTTACCCACAGGACGAATTGAGCTCATTACTCGCTGTACAAATTCACTCATGAGGACACTCACCTGTAACAAAAGAAAAATTGTTTATTCAATGATTTGTTAAGATAAACGAGAGAAAATAAATTTTTATTATAATCACAATGTAATATATTTTACAGTAATACTTATTTATATAAATTAAATTATAATTCAAATCAATGTCACTTGATTGTCAATCCAATTATTCAGAATCCATTGAATAAATTTTATATTTAATTGCTTGATTTGATACTGATTAAAAATTATGTTGTGTCAAGGTGATAAAATAAAAGAAATAAAATCCTTCGATTTATCACCTGTGAAAAAAAATACTCGCAATATAAACGAAACCTCATAACAGGAAATTAACGTTTAATCAATAATCGCACAGCCGTAATATCACAAGTATAAAAGAAAAAAAAAATGATAAAATATTTGTATAAACATCTGCAGTTATATCTATGTATAAATAAATAGTAAAAGGAAAATAAGTGTAGTCAACGGGAAATGGCGACGAAAAAGTCACGGTATATATTCACAGACACGTAGTAGCCATTAGAGACAAGATGGTTAAACGCTGATTGTAGACTCGAGATAAGGTCAAATTTAAACTGTGGCTGAGTGAGCATAATCCAAAATCTCAACACCACCATAAGTACATTGCGAAATAGAAGAAGAGAAAAATAAAATAAATATAAATGAATAAATAAATTTAAAAAGTCTACTATCAATATTTATTTCTCATCGCAATAAAAAATTAGATAAAAATTGTCATATTGTTCCGGAACACGCGATATTTAATCCATAAATAAATCTTCCATAATTATCCGTTAAATAGAAAAGAAAAATGGACAATAATAATAATATAAAAAATAACTTGATATAAATACGTGTAAATGCACCTTGTATACAGTTTTTCATTCTCTTGCATGCACATTTAAAATATCTCTCTACATTCTCTACCTCTTTTTTCTTCTTTCTCTTTTTTTTTTAATACATCTTCTTTTACCCCAATCTTTTTCCCTCCCTTCATTCCACACTTTCTCCCTATTTTCTCTCCCTTGGTCTATTCTCTTGGCGGGGCTCGGTAAAACTCGTTTAGCGCGTAGTCCGGGCATGAATAGAGAAAAAGAATTGACGTGCGAGCACGAGTTTCACAACCATTACAAAGGAGAAACAAATATAATACGTGGAAAACGAGTACGCCCGCATAGGGCTCGTGTCAGTATCATGTTTGTAAAGTGTATAAAAAAAAATAAAGAATGCATAGACACACACGGATATATATATATACATAAAATAAAAGCGCAACATCATGTGTTCGATATTTTCATTTTTTTTTTACATAGAAAAAGAAAAAATAATTTATTGATTCAAAGCAATCATTAAAGAAGTTATTGAAAAAAAACAAGAAGCGAATAATTGATATAATTCTTCTCATACTTGATCAATTAAAGATATTTTCCTTTGAAATATCCAATAATCATAAAAACAAATTCATGTGAAATTGAAGTAAAACAAATAAATAAATAAAATATTGGGCAAAACGAAGTAAAAACATATATAAGAAAATTGATGAATAGAGAGCTCTGAAGTATACGACCATGATATTTCTCCTTTTTTTTTTTTTACCTTCATAGCAAATATATATATATATACACGTGGAAGTTAGGTGCATCAAGATTGGTATGATAGACGATGCAATACAAAGAAACGTAATCGGCTCGTGATGACTCGCAACTTGTGCGCTCTCGTTGGTAGCACACGGTGATATAGAAGACGAAAGAAAAAAAAATTATGGCACAAGGTGGAGGTACGGTGGTG
Source organism: Meteorus colon (assembly GCA_030523085.1). Classification (NCBI taxonomy): domain Eukaryota; kingdom Metazoa; phylum Arthropoda; class Insecta; order Hymenoptera; family Braconidae; genus Meteorus; species Meteorus colon. The sequence continues at coordinate 59,733 of JAPYZH010000433.1, forward strand.
ACCGATGCAAAGCAAAAAAAAAGAAATATCAAACCTATACAGAACGACATTGGAAGCCAAAGTGGTAGCACATATATACGAGCGCGTCAGTGGAAACCCGCTCACTTTGCGCGAACAAAGGGAAGTCAGTTGGATATGGTCGGACATATAGAAAAGGAGCCGGTAGAATTTTTTTTTCACAACTACCATCATTCTCTCTGGTTCTCTCTATTCCATTCACTCATTTATTCACTTTCTCACTCTGTTTATCTCCCGTCAACGATGTCGACCTCGAGGTTCTTACAATAATTACTCGTTGGGTAGGTACTTCTTCCTAGCTGGTTGCCTCAACGACGTCGCTTTTTCAATTTCACCGGAATTCCCGGTGGAGTCTTGAACGTGATTACCAACGGCAAGGAAATAAACACAAATAGAATTTGATGGTGAAAAAAAATTGAAATAGAATGAAAGAAAAAAAATAACGAAGAAGATACGTCGTTTAAATTACAATTATATCAAAATAAATTCTTGAATATGTAATAAATTAAAACGATTTAATGATTAATGTCATTCTCTCTTTAAATTTACAAATATCTATATATATATATATATATTTTTTTTCACTTTCATCATATTAATTAATAAATTAATTAATTAATGGACAACAATGTGGAAATACGTAAAATTCACTGAGTGATACAGGCGAAACAATCTCTGGAATTAGACAACCATGTTGAATTATATTTCTCTCTACACACATACATATATAAAATGAATATATGCACATATGTGTATCAACTGCACATTCAACGTGAATGCGTGCAAGTTTAATTAAACGAAAAGGCCTACACATGAGCGAAATCAACTTTAATGAGAGAATACCAATCGAGTATTGTATTACAATCATTTTACAAGTACAACATTAATTACTGATAGGTAAAATATATATTTTTATTTATTTTATAGTTTTATTTCTGTTTTACGTACTTTGTACATTCAAACACACCCGGGATATGGTAAAGCTCTAGTCCAATTACATTCACGATACTCGGTAGAGCCCCCTCTGTGCGCAAATGCAACCGCAAGGCCAATTGAAAAATAATAGAAGCCCACTTTTATACGTGAGTGGTGTAGATTCCCCTTGCGAATATACGAAATATATACACGTACATATAACGCCCTCTATTTTCCTCACTGTCTCACTTTAAACATAAACAATAAAGTACAAGGATATACCTACTTTCTTTCAACATTCAACAGAATGTAGTACAAACGCGCCAAACCACCGACTCGCCATATCCATAAAATAACTCTCTAAAAATAACATCCAAATGTTTATATATATTTTATATTATATATATATATATTTTCACATCAACGATGTTGAGTTTCATTCAATTTTCATTGTAATAAATTGAATAGTTCGTAAGAAGAATAACGTTTTGATAATTTCATGATAATTTTTGATATCTATCAGTTTTTAATTTTACTTTCAGAGTATGTAAATTTATTATTAAAAATTTCCATCAGTCAAACTAGTTGAAAAAAAAAAGCCACAGATTTTCCAGCATATTAATTTAGATGATGAAAAAATAAATGACGTACCAAGATAAAAATCAAAATTCCGAGTAAGTATTAGAAGTTTCTATCAACTGAAACAAAATTCCTACACAATTTCTCCAGCTTCCACTGGTTTTACTTCTTTCTCAAACCATAAAAATAAGTAGGCAAAAAAGAACCGCAAGCTCATTTCTTTTCTCTCAGAACTGCGATTAATCATGAAGGTGTGGAAACTAAAATAAAAGTAAATGCTATATAGATGGAGAGAAGGTGAAGGCAAGGGGTGAGTATGAGCATAGATAGTTCAGCTAGCAAACTCTAACGAGGGTTCTAATTAACGTCTTTAACGCGTACTTGGCATTCAACTCATAAATGTCTAATCGGTAGACAAACTTAAGTCGAACCACCCTCTGGTGAAGTGAAGGGATGGTTGAAAGGCATCCTCAGGCATTTCACTATCTCTATATATATAACAAAGAGTAGAAGCGAACCAAAAGTAAAGCGAGAAACGACGACACATAGACAGACAGATGGATAGAAACGGAGAACGTGAAAGTAGCGTTGAGTTAGTTCTAGAAGGGCAGTTGTCGGCGTCATGGAGCTCTCAACCCTTTCGCGTTCGCATTGCTCTACAAAATCGCACTTTGTTGCCACTACACAATTCGCATAGACTTACTTGCCCCATTCATAATAAATATATCTCTGTGTATATTCAACCATGTATACAAAGACCTTATACCAAATGAATTAACTCCTATTACCATTTCCAAAATCCCCTTTCATGTGCACCTGGTGACGTGGCACAGCACGTTGCCATTCTAAGTAAATTTCCTTGTCCAATTAGTGCCACGTCGCCAATGTACATCGCAAATGTACCTACCGTCATCCCTTTTCACTCAACTTAACCCATAGATCTTAACTTCATACATAAATACAAATATATATAATTTGTGGACATGGATACATAGAAGCATCACATGATTAAATCCAAGCAATACTACTCATTCACATCAATATCAACCTAAATATACTAAAAACAGTGTATCACATTACCATTTCTTTTAGCAATTGATATCTAAATCTGTTCAAACAAGTAGTTTTTAAAAATAACTGACTTGGAAACACTAATTCACGCCTGGTCATTCATCCATCTGATCAATTATCTACTGATTGAGGTTTAATAGGCAAATCCAATAGCATATATACAATATATTAAATATATATTATGCGATAGGACTTATCAATTGACCAGCTCACAGTGTGAACTCGTTAATTCATGAAACATCTATGGATTCAATGAAATCATATCTAATTATAATTTCACGAATGTATTCGAAATCTTTTCATAAACATATTTCGCAGTTGGTAAATATTTCTTATACAAGAAATATTAGTTGAAACAACAAAACACAGTTGAGCCAAGTAATTTCCATTAATTTCGTCGTAGGTCGAATTGAGGCGACTTCTGGACAATTCCATGAATTCACCCCTCAATTTCAGTCACGCAATATGTGTTCACATATTACATTCAGACTATATCAATAAACTGACTTATGAAATTACAATTATTACTGCTCATTTGCCATGACAGTTTCATCCTGTAAATGATTAACAAGAATCCATGGGGAGTTTAATTTCTACACGCAAGTTAAATTCTATTTCTCAATAAATTGCAATATACACGAAGCTACGTATATTGTACTTTATATTCCACTATATCTATAACGAGTCTCGAACAACCCCTCTTCCCTCAAACACCTCCATCTTTTGGACGAGCAAGCCATGGGACACCCATCACTTTGAACGTCGGCTATTCGATATTCGCCCGTTGATTCGCCCTCAGCGACAGGAGTCCTCACTTTCAACCAGTACTTTTTCCGCTCTTTTTTAATCCCCCACTGCGCTTTGTATATATATATATATATATTCCTTTTTTTTTTCATTCGTTCAGAACAACCGGCATCAACCCGACGAGTGAAACGCGAGTCCGGAAGAAAAGTAAAAAAGAAAAAAACCAAACGGTATTTCCGAAGAGAGATAAAAAATGTGAGTGTGAGAAAGAACATGGAGACAGAGGGCATGACACATTTATAGCTAAGTTCTATCGGCATTGCACTGGTTGATAGTGGGAAGTTATATTTACAGTTGTCATGAGATATATCTTGGCTTGAAGCTAAAAACTGATTAAACTGGTGAATGAACATTGGAAATTTACATATTTATGAGTTTTGTAAAGCAAATTCAATCACGCGCGATCACTGCTTATTATTATTTATCTCTTGACATCTCATTTTTCTGCTAAGTCTTTCGTGCATTCTCACCCATTAATATACTAATACACAGACGGAAAAAATCCATAGCTTTGATGTCAATACAGTCAGTTACTACATTTCGAGCAGTGTATCTGTACGACTCACAAGTTCTCTCATGTAAAAGCTCATTGATACAAAGTGAAATCATTTCTCGTATTGATTTCCATTGAGTCACAATTGCTTACTTCCGTGAGTTTCAAACCTTTCATTTTCACGACACTCTCTTATATTCAGCGTAAAAAAATTAGACATTTCACGGAAAAAATCTGTACAATTCTATCAATTCAACCGGATAGTTGTACTGACATTCAATATTACTGTAAATCTGACGCCATTCTTTCCTGAAGTGCATAAATCAAGTAGAGTAAATTTCATGACACGCAATTGCATCTCATTTCGTTTTTTTTTTTCCTATATTACCATCATCATTCTTGAATGTCACTGTCATATTTTTATTTATTCATATATCAATATCTACGACAACATACAAGAGTGATTTATTTTTCACTATTCTCTCCTCTGGTGCATAGCGCCAAACATATAACGGTGAAAATTCACTTGCTCGTGAGTTTGTTTGGATACACGACGCGGTAACTCGACCCTCGGAGTATTTCACCTCTTGTCCCATAGGAGCACCAGCATCCACCATCACTAGTAGCAGGAACCGGAGCAAAAGCAGTATATTGACTCCCCTTAAATTGTTGGCAATAACGGGGGTGAGTGAGTGAGATAGATATAGAGTGAATGAGAGAGACAGGAGTGCGAATATGTAGGGTATGCCGCCCTCCTTGTGTTTGTGGGCGCGCATGCAATGCGGTATTTTCCACGAGAGCGTTAATTAATAATTTAATCGAAGAGCCTGTTCAGGATGGTGCACAGTGGGCCTTCCTATTCTCCCTTGATCCAATGCACGGTGACTCTAATTAAAACCGAGCTGTGTACCCGCACGAGCCGCGACACAAACTCCTGCTCACTCTTGAGACACGTCAACGATAAGGGGTATATAAACGTCGTCATCATTGTCTTCATATTTCTCACCTGGTTGTTAGTTCATATTTGAGTGTATGAAAATATTGTATAGTGACTGCAGGTCTTGAATGAGTACCATCAACCAACTGCTCATACTTTATGTCAGAAAGAATAGTAAAGAGTGAACGTGCTTGCAGATTTGCAAATTTTTTTCATTTTTCCATTTTTTTCATTTTTTTTTTTTTTTCAGCACTATAACATTTCAAGTACTCTTATCACGATGGAGTACATCATGGCTATGAGAATATGCATGTGAAATTGTAGAATAGAATCCACCATGTGAAGTACTGTGGAATTCATGCGGATTTACGGCGTTCTCATGAAAAATTATGAAATATCATCCAAAATGAATTCCTATTTTGTTGAGAAATATTTGGCATTGGAATCTACAGTGGATAACTTGGTTGGGTACTAGAGATTTACGTTGGCGAATGGTATGAATCGAAAAATAGTTCAGCCAAGTATTCACCTATAAGTATATTGAATGTAAAGAAGATTTGGTGTTTTTTAATAGTTTGATTGTTTATGGAGATTGGAAATCGTTCAAAGATTCACATTCGTATAAATGACAGTATGAAACTATTGAAAATATCAAATATCAATTGGTTGAATCGACGTTGAAACAATCAACTCATCGAAGAAAAGTTATACGAAAAAATGTTTGTGAAAAACTTTTCTTAGTTTCGTCAAATGTAACATTTGCGCGAATAGAATAACTTTTCCCCCCAACTCCCTCATGAATTCAGAATGATGAAAAATGTAGAAATGAAAACCCCAATATGGATTTGGAAATTTAAAAACAAATCCACTATGTGATAAGTAAAAGAAAACACAAATGACATTCTTAGAATCCTACTTTGTCCCATATATGAATACACCTGCATTCATTTTTGTGCAATGTCAACTCTGGGTAAAAATTTGCCATAGTAATATTCACCCTTCTGCTTAAGATTACTGAACAATTTGGTGAGCATTGCGGAAGAAGGCAAAAGTTTTTCGAAAGATTCTCTTTTTCCCCATCGTCAAAAGATATTTGCATTGCCGCGAACACACTTCCAATCCCCATTCTATTTTCTTCCTCTACCTTCTCCTCTACTTCTACTTTTTCTTCTTCTTTTCCATTCGCACTCCAACATATACGCTACTCACACAAAATTCTCGCGCCCGTTTTCACTATCTCATAACGCCATCTACTTTACTATTCGTTCGCGCGTAGCAACGCGCCGAGCCACGAGAGTTGGAATTTGTCCTGATGCATAGTCGATTGGCGTGAAAGGAAGTGGAGCCAAAAGTCAGCAACGAAATATAGGCAAGTGAGAAGAGGGAAGCTTCTAGCATTCACTTGGGAATTTGCCATGAGCATATTCTCCGTCAACTCCATCTATATACACATTGATATATCTATATCCCTCAGCGCTAACACCCCAAAGCACACACTTGCATCAACTAAACTTATACATTATTTGTCCCATATATATTCCTCAATGGATTTGCCTATCACAAATGTGTGACAAATGCTAAGCACGCACAAACCATATTACCATTATTCATATTGAAATAAAAGGCATCTTGAAACAGAAATGACTTGGATTAAAGTTACATCACTTTCTCCAAATACCCTTTCATATTTCATTTTAAAATCGCATCACCAAACACAAATCATACGAAAATTATTCCAAATTGTTATTACTTCAACTTAATTATATCATCCAGCATATATATTAACTTCATACAAATTCACCATAGAATTGTTTTAATCCGCAAATAAATTCATGATATACCTCCAAAACTTGTCTACATCACACGACACAAGCTTCAAAGAACTTTAACATAAAACAGCAAACTTCATATGCATATTCAACTTCAATCATAATCAACTTTCATACGTAAAAGTATTGCCATTGTATTACGTCGTGCAAAAGTACATGACGTCCTTCAGGACAGAAAGTTACGCACCCAAAGGTTCAGGTATTCAACTATAACGTCGTGGCACGTCATCATCGTGATATAAATGGGGCATTTGAGACCAGAGATGAATACTACCCAGCAGCAGACTCAAGATAAAACATGAGTACAAGAGAGAAAACCGAGAAGTATGAGCACACACACACACACACACTCTGTCGTTACACACGATATACCAACATCAACATCATCATATCGTACAGTCACTATTCATCTCGGTACATACAAATACATAGACAATATAAGCTGGTGTATCAGTTGGGTATGCAACAATATAGTCGATGCCACGGACCGATTTACACGGTCATTCGGTGGCTTTATACCCGTTGCGGTAAACGTACCAACCATCGGCTGGATTGCCTCAAAGTATAAACTCCCTACGAAACAACGTTATATTCAGCTTCAGAGTCCACCAACCTATATACATATATAGGTACATATATGCACGTCTTTATGCTACATTGTTATTTCTCAATTTAACACACAAACCCCACTCTCGTTCACCACTACCAGAGCATTAATTAAAATAAATATAACGTCAAATTTAATGTCAACCTGTTGACAAGAAAATTATTTCATGTAAAAGATAATGATTACGACATAAACAAACAAATAGAAATGATATTTACATTTTAATGATTATACATTTGACCTACGATCATTATTCCCACTAGCTCTGTATCGTCACATAGTGTTACACTGATGTCATATTGTTTTGGTATCCAACACAATGAATATGAGAGTGGTGCACTCGGCTCGTAAAACTGTTACTATTAATTTGTCTTAAAACACAGTACAGAAAATGTAATCAACATTGCAGATACATACATAAAACATTTATATAGATACACAAACATGTATACACACACACACACACCAAACATATCCCTATGTATACTATTGTATATTGTATTTTACTATAGGTTGTTGCTATCTTTTTACCACGTGGAGGTGGATAATGCTGCTTTCATCCGGTTTTACAACCTGCTGTTTCCAAGTGTTTTTATGGTCAAGTATCCACCTCCACGTTTATTTCACTGCGTTTGGTTGTCCACCTGAGCCGTATATTTCAGATAGGCATTCATATATTTATATACATACAGACACACTCGAATACAAATACGTCTATCTATATGAGTGTGTGGCATATGTACACGTATGTAAAGTTGGTAGAGGAATGGAAGTACCATAGCGTTTACCTCGTACGCTTTCGCGCGTCTACCATGCAATTTCGTATCACGAGCACGCAGTACTACGCAACCCACGATCGATACGCCGAGATATACGAGCGTTTTTTATTACACGCCATGGCAAACATACATATATATATAGATATGCGTAAATACTGTTGGCAACCCCATTGGCTTTTGGCTTCTGTACAGAGTTGACGGTAACTGAAGAAAAGAGAATACCTCTTTTCCCCTACGCTTTTTCAATTTTAACCAACACTATTTATATGAAAACACAATTGTGAAATTTTGATTTATATTGTATACGAAAATGATGTAAAGTTGGATATCGAATATCATGAATGTTCAACGACTTCGTCTTCAATGCTGTTTTGATGTAAATTCAAAGATGTCTCACTGTCCATTTCATGTCATGGGGAAATTTGTTGATAGGGTTTCATATACGTATACACGAATGGATAGTAAGAGAAATCGGGTCTAAGGGATGAGTGAGAGAGGGTGAATTTTCTCAGAGGGATCTTACATAACTTGTTTATATATATATATATATATAAGTTGTGTTCATGTGTTGACAGTGATGGTGGTAGTGGTTAGTGGTGATGGTGGTTGAATGCGGGATTGCCCGAAGAGGATTCCAACTCAGGAACCAATAGTCGTCCCAAGGATTACCGGGTTTATATTCGTGGCCCGCTAATTCCGTTGACGTTGACTAGAGAGCTACGTTGTATATATATAAAATGACGATGGGAATGGAATTGACGCGCGAAGTGTATAAAGGGAAAGATAGAAATGGAGATAGAGGAAAATAAGGGGACTTTGTATCGAATTTCCAAGCCATATTGTTATCGACATGACGTGTTATATTACATTTTACGACATTTTCTTCGACATTTATTTATTGGGTTATATTTGATGAACAACAAAGAGTTGGATTAATATATAAATCTACTGGAAAGATATTCATTGGTGGAATGAAATCTCAGTTAAATTGTATTTGCTATAAATTTTTTTTCTAAATCGAATAAAAAAAAACAAAATATTTGATATTGTCAAGCAAAGTGTGTCAGAGAAAATTGCATTCCTACTTTGTAGCAATATGCACTAATGCAATAAATCAAATTACATTTGTAGAACGTCAATAATCAATGGTAAGAATGATTGAAAATACATTGTAAAGTATTGAGCTGAGAGAATACATCAAATTCACCAGCAACAAGATACAAAGTCATACACAGATATATTTATTTAGTATTGAAGAAAGTTATTCCACTTGTGTAAGTGTGTACAATTGTTTGAGTTCGTTCTAAGGAAGTTACAACTCGACACAGTTAACGTGACTGTCTTACTTATGTGACAGCTGCGAAAAACACGTTGATTTGGTGCGTATACTATGGGTTTCTCTACATCTCCATTCTTTCATCACGTCTACTACAAATTCGTGACATGAGTATTTTGTTCATACAAATGCAAAGCATTACACGGTTGATTTGTTTCGTTTTGCTCAGTAGTTATAGAAACACAATCATAATATAATATATACCATTTCATGTTTTATATATATATCAATATATATAGCAGCTAACAAAAGATTAACGTTCATCTATTAGATATTATTTTATCAAGATTTGGGCAGTTGATTAAGATGCCGTTATATATTTACCTAGACTGTAAAACCACATGCCGGCAGTCATAATTTCCCCTAAAGATTATGCTGAAACGAGGAGTTAGAAGTAGGATCAACAAGCTATCGCTCACAACAATCTCTTGACGCAAAAGCGAAAGAAAAAAAAAGAAGTGAGGGTGCGCACAAGAAGAGTACGAGAAATGACGAATGAATGAAAAGGGGAGAAAAAAAGGAGCAAACGAATCATCAGCGTGAAATGATGATAAAAATAAAAGAGAAAGAGGGAGAAATTCTTTCTTTTGATCTTTTACCAATCTCATTACAGCTACACTCAATTCCGTTTGCGAATTTCACACTCTGATGGTGATGAAATGGAAAAAAAAAAAAATAAAATAAAATTTCACACCATAATAATAATAAATAATGTCAAAAGAAAAACCATAAAAACCAAACAAAAAAGAAAATTTTCAATACTCATGAAGAAGAAAAAAAAAAAATCCCCCAATATTTTATATGAATTGAAACGATTATTTCACAACTGATATCTACGTCTGATAATAAAACGTACTACACATTCTCTATCATATTCTATTGTAGTAGTCAAAGCTCTGGCATGCGAAACGACTATCGCTCGAGAGCAGAGTCGTCGCAATATAATGCTAGATAGCCTCTTTTCTTCAACAGTGAAGAACCCTCTTAAGAAGTGAGGCCCATCCCCTTGGCATTTTGCTCACTTGTTGCATCAATGTCCTATCGTCCTGTCGCCATTATCGATAATTGGAAAAAAAAAAAATAGCGAACGATGTAAAAAAAGGAAAAAAAAAAAAACCGGTAGAAGCTGGTGAGAAAGGAGGAGGAAAAAAAAAAAATGTCAAAGTATCGCATTCCGTTCTATTGAATTGCTCAAATACAAGGCATTTTCTAAAAGATCTTCAATAGTTCAGCCCCCTCTGCAAACGCCTAACGGACGACAACTACATTGGATATGGCCTACAAAGACGATTAGTTGTTGGTAGTGAACGAGAAATGTCTGAGCGAATGTCGAGCAGAGTGATATGTCCGTGCTGACAGCGGACACTAGATAGACTGGCATGTGGGGTACATGCGTATTTAATACATATGTATACATCTATATACACATAAATGGGGTATATAAATATATATATACAGTCGATGCGTAATAAATGTGTTGTATAGGTGCGTATAGGTATATACAAGGAGCTATGTGTACACGCGGTAGTCGCTCGATGCGGTACGTTAATGACAGGAAACCGGCAATATGAACTTGACGGCTCGGTACCGCACCGTAATTCCGCGCTACAGTGTCGTAACGACTTGCCATACGTGCCCTGTTACTTCATATAAAAAAAAAAACCAGGACAACAAGATGATATATTTAATCCTATCACACCTGATATTTACGATAAATCATTACCCCCCCAAGCAATTATAAATTCTCCACTTTCATTAATCATCTCTTTGTTGCTTTCTCAAGTTTTATCATATTGCAATGCATCATCAACTGGAGAACTAAATACCCCATCTCTAATTTTATCTTTGTGTATTAATTCCTATTTTTTCTTTCTTTCTTTTTTTTTTTTTTTTCATATACGAACGTTGAATGAGAGCAACGAAACTAAAATTGCTTTCTCTACCTACAGCAGTTGAACAAGAAACTCCAAACAAAATACAGCGACAATGACCTGGGCAACTGAAAATTTTCTGGATTCCTTTGCCTGGGTAGTACCTAATTACACGAACGTAAAGCGCATGGTGTTTTATTTCCCAAGTACTCGTACAACAAGGGATGACCAGGTAACGAGGACCAAGCTCGAGTGTGCAGTGTTGTAAGGGAAAAAAAGAGGCGAAAAAAAAATTTATATGAAAATGAATGTAGAGAAAAGAGAGTTAGTGTGAAGAGTGGACGAGGTTGGTGGGGAAATACACCACCACTTCCATCATTCAATAATGACTGTAGCAGTTGGTGCTAGGCTCAAGGTGAATTCTCAGCTATCCGACTCCAACTAACGTCATTAGGTAATTAGATACGTAGCGAGCCGAGTCGAGCCACACGCTCGAGAGTTGGCGGAGCGAATGAGAGCGAGTAAGTGAGTGAAGAACCTACCTCATTTTATACATGTATGAGGGGGCATATATAGATGAGAAAAGGATAGAAATAGATGCATAATAAACCTCTGAAATGTTTACATATGCGTGGAATTAGTTCTCTAAATATGGCTGACAGGTAAAATTCTACCGACATCATTACCAAAACACCCAACTCACTAAAATAAATGATAAAACTACGCTAAATTTGGTTGAATCAATATAATGAATTAATTATTATTGAGTGTAGTCACTAATCGTCAAGAATATTCAATAAAATTCATTAATATTCATATACGAGATTGACGATGTAAATCTGGATGATTTAGTTAGACATACAGTTGAACAATCTTGATGGTTTATTCAAACTTAAGATACATTGTTGAATATCACAGAGATACGAGAACGGATATATAGAGGAAACGCGAAAGTTAACGTAACTATTTCAACAAAGGTTTACGCGGCAAGAGAAACGGAGATGAGCATTTCGGCCTAATTTAACTAACCGCAATGGACCTCCGCATGCATGGTTGCTAGTTAGCCCATTCTCCAGGAATAATTTCAGTTCTCTGTGTCGAGCGTGTCTAACCGAAATCTCTCGGTGTATTAATGTATAGAAGATATAATGAGCTCCTGTGTGGTTTCCTTGACCTCCGGTGTTAACCAACAGATTGTTGGTTCAGTATTCTCAACTAAATCTGAGACGTGCAAACTGTTTCCCATTAATAAGTCTCCAAGTAACATTGATAAATTAAATACAAATGAAAAATACTAAATCGTCATATTATAATGTTAAATTGTTGCATATTAAAATCCATGTCAAAGTCTATTCGTTGATGATATATCCAAGTTTTAGAATTTGAGATCAAACAGCACAAGTTACGTGATACGTTGGCATACTGTCATGCAAGACAAAAGTTGGTGATGATCCTCGAAATAATTTCGCTACTATGAAATTCCCCTAATGGCTGAGTATGCAATGTATGTCCAAAATATCTGCGTTGAAATATCACGACTTAGCTGAGAGTTAACCATTTTCACGCTATATTCCGTCCCCCTTTTCATGAACGTATACCAACGAGATGGCAGAGTATATTCAACTCATCATGATGAGCATCGTATTACACGAGCTGCGAAATCTCGCGCGAATTAATAGAATGAGAAGTAAGACGTGTCTTGGCGCAATTTAGTCTGTCGACAAATTATAATTTGAGGGTGATAATGACGCTTTGAGTTTATCGCCCACCCAACTGGAGAAATGTGATATAGAAGTAAAAGAGTAAAAATAAAAGAGAAAAGTAAAGAAACAAGCATAACCTCCTTGAAAGAATACAAAGTAATATCCTTCTCTCACTATACACCTTTCATGGAGCTTTTCGCTTCGACTCGTCGCTACCTAATGACCCATTCACACTGGCATTCACCAGTCCCTCTTTACACCAAGTAGTGTACTGGATGCTTGGGTGTGGAACATAACGACAGGAAGAGTGTGAGGATGAATGAGATAGAGAGAAAAAGGAAGAAACCCTTATTCTTTTTTCCTCTAACGCCCAGAGGGAATTAATCTTCGATGCCGCCGCCCGTACGCGTAAGCCTGAAGGAAATGGCCCAACCCTTGTCGTTTTCGGGCGAACAGGAGAGGGGGACACATTCACAAGACGCAAAATCCAATGGGAAACAATGAAGCACATTTTAGATTTATATGTTGATTGCCCCTAATGTTTCTCAGGCATTTTTCATTGTCGTCAACTATTTCGTCTAATTGGACTAGAATTGCTTAAATCTTCAATTTTATCGTTATATTATACCAAAAAACAATTCATTCTCTAATTCATTAAGTAATTGAAATATTTAATATTGTTGGTGAAAAAGTAACTTTTTCATTTGAATCAGTTTCTCCCCAGAGTTTAATCTATAAACTATCATTTTATTTTCCCACCCACAATCGTATTTTCATTATTTTTCTTCGCTATCCAATCTCTTCTTATTTCTCATTCTTCTGTTGCACATTGCCCGAGTTTTTTTTAGCGAAACTAGATACTTGTGCTCAATTTGCGCTTGCCACTAACCGATGTTAAACGCTTGCAAATCCATCATTGAAGTTGCAAATTTGTGAACAGTAGAACGCCCGACATTGTCGCATCGTGTCGTCGTGAATTCAAATGACTTTTGCCTGTGTAATCTTCCCCGAAGCGGCAACGACCTAGACAAGCTAAGGAGAGTTGAAGAATTTTCCACGGAGTATAGAATACAGTGAGAAAAAGAAAAAGACGAACAGCAGAAAGTGCGCAACAACTTCGGAAGTGTTGCTAATTGCAAGACACCTATTGTGGACGACTGCGAATCTCAACAGCAAGAAGACGATGTTGCTAAGATAGTTGAGAAATTGTGATTTAAATTCGTCAACGTATACTACACTTAGCTATAATTAAACGAAATAGTGTAGATAAATTTGCGTCACGCTCCAATTATTGACAATTTTAAAACTGTTTTCTTTGTTTGATAATGTAGTTAAAAGCGATTGCATTTCACATCAGTCTTTTCTCTCATCAAGACTTGCAAAATCATCTCTTGGCATTTACAATTATTACGTTTTCACATTCAAATACAAACAAATCCATTGCAAATATTGTGTAAAAATTAATTTCTCAAATACAAACAAGTAACAACGAATGGAAATAAATTGCGAGTTTATTTCGATTCCCAATGGCTGTCTCTTATTTGCTAACAAACCAACCATGAAAGATTACGAATGGTACCACAGAAAAATTAATAAATACTAGTTAGTTCTAATAAAAAAAAAGTAATGCTTCTCATCGTGCTGATCATTGTAAAAGTTTGTTGTCGCGTTCTTATAGCCAATCGTCACAATGGACAACATGACATAATGACATTTACTCAATTTACGTTCTTCCAACTGCGTATAAACTTTTTACAATGTCTAACCACTGCAATATTTTATAACAAGCGCACGCTAAGTATGAATAAAAATGCAAAAGAGAACAGATTCAATATATATATGTATATACGCCTACTTGCAATGAATACTGCAGATAATTAAATATCTGTATTAAAGCTACGAATCGAATGAAAATTCTTGAAAAAAAAATAATTATTGTATTTTTACAAGTCCCAAACTTTATGAATACAAATACATGAAAAATATTTAAACAATATATATATATAAATTGAATATCTGCAATAATATTTCATCAATAATGTTTACACAACTTCATGATGTTAAATGATATTAAAACTTTATCATTTCTCATCGACTGTACATGAGAGATAAGAAAGATAAAATAAACATATAACGATAATTATAAGATGCGGCACTGATGAAAAATGTCCAAATGTTTTGGATTAAAAATATAATTCCAGTGGTATAAGCTCACCATGACGTCCTTGATTTGATCAACAGGCTGAAGGAGAACCGTGGCTGATGCTGTGCCAAGGGCACGATGATGTTGATGTAATTGGGGATGATGAGCCGCGGCAGCGGACACGATACTCGCGGTACAGGTGCAGGTGCAGGTGCAGGCGAGACTGCAACCCTGCTGACCGAATAGATGGTGACCACCGGTAAATGCCGCTGGATTGTTTGTGTGCAGGGCCGGTGGCAGTGGTACCGCACCTCCCGGCACAAACGAATACGAATGAAAATACGTGGTGATGGCGGTTGCGCCTCCCTTTACGGCGCTCACGTCGTCGTGTTTGCGCCGAATTGACTTGCCAATAAATGCAAGATGTTGATAATATTCTTTTTCCGGATTGTTTATATCAAATTGTCTAACTGATTGTGGTTTTGACAATGATGAAGCTATAACTGAATTAACGTTTGTTCTATCTCGATTCACAAAGTTGTGTTGGTCAAGTGGTTGTCTGAGTTGATTACACGGCAAATTAAACGTTACGTTAAATTGTCGACGAGGTTCACCTCTTGTTGATGGCCACCACAGTTTGGCGTTCTTATTATCCAGCTGGTTTTACTCAAGCTTGCGCTACACACACTCGCTTGCTTCACTTGTCCCTCTCTTTTCGATGACGTTGCTGTTATTGTTGTTGTTTTACCACTACCACCTTACCACGAGTTATCGTTATTTTCGTGGTGCCCGTAAGAAAATTTATTTGGCAACACAATAACGATAACTTTTTTTTCTTTTTTTTCAGTTTACTTTGATGTACCCAACAAAAACTTTTTTATTTCTTTGCTGTCGTTATGTTCTTTATTAAATTCTCGTGTTATTTATTTTCTCTATTTCTCCTCTGTCTTCTTTTAGCTTATGAGCTATTTCCATTCACACATGACATGCTCGTTATTAATACTCGATTCTTTCAATCACTCTAAATATATATAAGTTTATTTATTCAAATTACCATTTGTTTCTCATTCGGTTGCATTTTCGTATTTATACTTGATGTCTTTATTTTTTTTAATGTCACAGGTTGATTGTCAACAACGACAAAAAGAAAAGGATGAACAAATAATTGTTCTTGTGGTTCAATAGACACCGAATTTATCTATTCATATACAATTGATAAGCGATACTAATGTCATGTATTTCTTGTTGACTAAAGAAAATATTCGAAGATCTTCTTGTATTTATAATGTTCTTCTTCTTCTTCTTCTTCTTCTTCTTTTTTGTTGTTTTATCTCGAAAAATTTTATAATTTCCCCACTGATAAATTTTATATTACGATAATTTCCAATACTTTATCTCTTAATTTGTTGATTATCATCACGCAACATAAACAATTGCAGATGATTTGACCATTCACTTATGCGTGATTGCAATTGAAACGATGTAGGTAAGATTGAAACAAAATGTGTGTTTCAAGACTCGTGCGCTTTGACATTCATTTTCATTATACTTTTTATCCACACGTGTACGTATAATATTCAGGATATATATGTAGATGTGTATAATATACAGTTATTCATTCAAATATCATATATATATATATATATATGTATATATTCTCGTTTCAGTTAATAATTTTTTTGTTGGTTTTGTACGTGCGATTTGAGCGGAAGTAAAGTGATTTGAAGAGATACCTGGTAAAACACTGATATATAAATGATTGTCACGAGTCTGATGGTGCTACTGCTGCTTTCGCTATTTCGCTATAATGCTGACGTATACTTCAGTGTCGATACAAGGTCAGTCAATAAAACGTAAATAGTCTCCTCTTGAATGAGACAGGAAGCGACGTGTGCGAAATGTGTGAACGAGGGATGACAGTATGGTGCTAATTGATTGGGTGAGGAAAAAGGCAGCGATGAAAATTCAGCTGCACGTCGCTTTATACAATTCTGTATTGGATATGTGAGAATTTATATCAATTAGGTATATTAATTTGTAAATATACCATTCATTCAGATATACATACATATAATTTAATTCGCCCTTTACTCGTGAATGTTGCACGACAAGTTATCATTACATTATTTTACTGCACGTGCCACGCACTCACAAACAAAATTCTCTTTTGTATATATTTATTTTCTCTTCTTTCTCCACCTTTGTTTTTTTTTTATGTTTTATCTTTTTTTATACTCTCTTCAATGCAATGATAACTATTTATTTGATGTCCTTATTTCTTTATTGAGCAAGACGACGAGTCGATAAAATAGCTCTTGTTGATTGTCTTGACGCAAATGTCGCAAAATTTTTTTTATTTTTATTCTTTATGTTCTATCAATCTTCGCTTTACTCCAACTTTATTTCTTTTTTCATCCCCGTTCAGTTATCATTGTGTTCATTACTTAATGTATACCATTGATTGTGATATCAATAATAAAACAATATTCATTGACGCAACAAATGAATTGTCTGATATTTATTATTTGTTGTTTGTCTATTCAATTTAAAGCTCGCTGTGATATTTGAACAAATATATTTATTTTTGTCCGTGTTGTTCATTTAAAAATATAACTTTCGTTCATATTCATATTTTTTTTTTTCTCTTGGTTAAAAATTTCTGCGTCTATTTTTGTGCTTTGATACTTCTTCTTTTTATTTTTCTTTCCTTCTTTTTTATTATTTTCACCCCTAAGTTGTGTGTGTGTTTTTTTTCTTTTGCGCCCACTTTTATTCACAGGTCAATGAAAAAACAAATAACCCTCGTTTTACCCGCGCGAACAAATGAACGTGGTGATGTGTTGTCTTTGTCGTTCTCTCACTTACTCTCTCAACCTCTCTTTCGCGCGCGCGTTTAATCCGGACTTGTCTCCGCCTTTTACACTCGGGATAATTTGCACCGCGGCTTGTTCGTCGCTTTTACCCTGCTGCTTCCACCTCCCTCACCCACCAATAACTCTCGACCAATGTCCGGTGAGACAGTGTGGCGCGAGTATAATATTTACATATATAGAACACGACGGCGTCTTTCGTTTCTCGTAGCGTAACAAGATTAAATGCGGTGAACGTCACACACAATCCCACATGTGCACGACACGGACAGCAACCCCTTTAATACAACCTCTCGACTTTTTATTTTATTTTTTATTTATTTATATATATTTATTATTCCGTTCTATTTACTTCCTCGCTCTTCTCTCATTCCATATACATATTTATATACATAAACATACACATAAATACATATACATTTATGTATACATATATAAATGTATTTATTTATTCTCTTTCTTTCTTGTTGCTCATTCGCTTTTTATCTGTCACCTCTCTCTTCTAATAAATACCCCCAAGGTATGACAAGATGTGACAGTAGACAGTAGAACACGATTGTGACTGCAACAAGCGGATTATAATAGCGATGAAGATGATGCGACAGCTTTAAACGACGATAGAATTTGATGAGCGGTAAATAAAAAGAGTTTATTATTTATTTGTATCAGTTATTATTAATTTTTCGTGTTTTTTCTTTCTCTTCCTCGTTTTACTTTACTCCAATCTTATTCCTTACTGTTGTTAATGTAATTTATTTTTTTCCCTTCCTTTTTTTATCTGTTGAAATTATTTGGCGATTAATGATAAATATATATGTGTGTATATATATGTATATATATAGAGAATGTAATTGATTGGTGGTGTAATTTTGTTTCTTCTTCGTTTGTTAGCAGTGAATTTGATTTGGCGATGAAAATTTAGTGCGTTACGCGTTGCGTCCGGTTTAGCAAACAGGCGGGCGGTTATTGGGAGAGAAAATTTGGAGGTGGAACGATTAAAGAACGTCCTACTGGATCGCCTAACTTGACACAACTGACGTGATACCCCGCAAGCTGAGCGGACGAAGCGCTCCTCGCTAACGTTGCTGAACGAGAAACGCGCGTTCAAACGCATTCGCAACCCCACTACTACAACCCGCCACGAGCCAATCGCCGTGGCGCCGGCCGAGCACACCCGAGTCTGCGCTGTCACACACGAGATTGTAACCGTTACTCTCACTTCCTCTTATTCCCTCTTGCTCGCTCGCGCTTCGCTTCGTTCCGTGTCCACACACTACATACTGTATAATACGATGGAGACGAGTTGAGACGAGAGTGCGCCAGTGGCCCACGCGCAATTCGCATCTCTATTCCTCTTTACCAACTGCACCATTATTTTCTCACTTGTGTTGCGCGCGCTCACTGCTCTATATATGCTCCAAATCATTTCATCTGCCTCACTCCACTCACAACGTCAACTCTCTCTCTTCCTCTATCTATCTCTCTTACTCTTCACTGTACCAACGTCACCTCAACGTACAATCTCCATCCTATATCCATCCGCCCTCTCGTGCTCTCACTTGCGCTCTTCTCCCAGAGAGAAATTAATAATTCCTCCACTTTTTATTCACCGCTCTCCTGCTTCACTCCCGCGCGTTGCCTTTACGTTCTAACCTTTTTTTCTTTTTCTTCTATTTTTATACACTACTATATACGCGTGTGTATATCTATGTGTGTATGCATCTGTACACTTTTTTTTTTCATTCTACGCTCAACCCAGGCGAGCAACGAGTAGCCGAGAAAGAAACTTGCAGTATACTCTGCTGTTGGTAACACCTATATAATTTTATATTATCCAACATCAATGATATACTTCCGCCAATTAATTTGCGTCATCTTGTTATGTACTGTTCTATATTAATAAATATATGTATATTTAATCAATTTATTAATTCCTTACTCCATATATATATACATATATATGTGTGTATATATTTTTCATTTATTTACCGTCGAGACGAAGATTAAAATAGACGGAAGGAAAGTAGAAAAAAAAAAAGAAATAATAATGAAGACTGCGAACTGCATGATGAACGCGCAGAAATAAATGAATCCAACTTGCAACCACCGATTATTACCTCTTATTCTTTGGACGTGAATTCTCCGGGGAAAGTTACGAGTGTTTGTTCGAAACGGAGATTGCTCTTACCGTCACGGGCGCGCGCGCGAGCACAACAGTGAACGAGTAGAGGAAAAAAAAAAAAGGGAAAAAAAGAATTGAAGAGTAAAAAAAGACGCGAGAGTGAAACGAAAGAGAAGACGAGTGAGAAGAAAAGAAAAAACGGAAGAGGCTTTTTTCGGACGTAATCACTTCGTTCCTGCGTCAAGCAGCAACAGGCGCAGGAAACGGACGACGGAGGACGAGAGGAGGCTCAAGAGAACCAACTCCACAACCTTTCGACCACACTTTTTGTTTACTCCTTTTTTTTGTTTCCCTCATTGACTTTCGCCTTCATCAACAGCTTTATTATTATTCCTATTTAATTTTTTTCCTCAATTCTTACACCCCCACACATTTCTTTACGTCATTTTTTAGTTTTTTTGTAGTATTTCCTTATTGGCGAATTATCCGCTCATTTCTCTCGATTAACGAAGAAAACGTCTGACGTGAATATATGTACTTAAAGAGTAGTTAGTGCGAGGAGTAACGTAATTAATCCGACATAGCTCAAGCTGCTAAAGGGTATGGCGGAGGTTGGGCAAGTCGCACCACTCCAAGAAGACGCTCCCTTGAGACGCGTCGATGTAAGGAAAGATAGCTCTCTACTCACCTCAACGGTATAGCAGTAGTTTTACCCTCTAGCGTTGTGCAAAGGCTCATGCCATCTTTATCTATATGCTTTACTACACCCACATTATACATCTATATATGCCAAAGAGAGGAGGAAACTTGTCCGCGACGAAAATTTTCTTCGTTGCTTGAACAAACCATGCATGTCCTACGAAACTTTCGAGCTCGTTAATTTTGTCGCGCAGAGGGCAAACGAATGACTGTAGACCCCCATCGTTTTGTAAGTAGAATAACTGGCAATATAGTGACGCAACCATCCGGAATAAAACTTCATATATAGTACAATGTTTTATATATAAATGTCTGTATGCTTTAACTGCATTAACAAAAGAGAATAATAAAATATTTCCAGCCACTTTTTATAATTCATTATTTTTCACTATTTATTGACAGCGCATTTATCATTTATTTGCACTTAGCCAACAGTTTCTTATATGACCACAGTATTTTTCCAGAAAAAAGTTGAATCAAACGAGTAAACTTTACACACCACCAAAATTATTTTCACATCCGTAAGCTCAACACGATGGTTATTAACAAACAATTTAATGAACAAAAGTATCATATCAAATGTTGATGACACCAACAAGAAATTTCTCTCTTAAATTTAACATGAAGGTATTTAATAATAGTGAACGCATTAAAAGTTACACGCACGCCTTGTAATCATTGCACCATACGATGTAAAATTGTATCATACTTTGCTTTTGTAATTACAATAAAAGTTAAATGAACTTCAAAAAGAGCTCTCACAACCTCAATTGTAATAAAAATAACTTCCTCACAGTCACATAAATCCGTTTATAAATGCTAGAAAATTTTCCCACCATGTTCAAGTGGCATGAAAATATCATTTCTTTTTCCTGTGCTTTTTAACAAAAAAAAAAAAAATATTGCACAGACAATAAAATATAACAAAAGATGAAACTCAATTGAAAAGCAAAATAGAATAATTAAATTTCATATTCATATATTTAACAGTGCACAATTAATTATTAATAAAATAATATTATTAAAGAGTAATGATATATACATAGCATTACGAGGATGTACATTAAATAAATGCGAGAACGGAGATGGGGCAAGTGTTAATGCGCGAAGCTAATACCAGAATTACTCCCTCTCTCACTCCATCACCGTCTTCCTCATTCGCACAGTTACGCGGTTTCGACAAATTATATTCGGCGAGTAAGCAGTATGCAGATCGTGAAATCACGATATGTTGAGGATTAAATTCGGTTCTCCTTAAGAGCCAACCACCAACCCAGGTGCCTCTTCGCGATATGCATTTGCAGATATCCACTTGAGACTTTATATATAAACCTATTTCATACGAGTATGAAAATAAATTTAATCACCCATAATTGTTGAATTCATCTCATACAAAATTCGTTTTATCGAATTACATAAGAGAATATGGCGGAAATAAATCTCACAGAAAGTAAAAAAATATAATTCAATTAATAATATTCAGAAAAAACATTCATTTGTATTTATATTATTTAACTTTTTTACTCATTGCATCAGACTATTTCCCAATGTCAATTGAAATTTTTCAAATTCACAATACACAATACATTAAAATTAATACAAACACTGTTTGTATTATATCAGTAATAAAAATAAAACTAATAATAAATAAATTAATCATTCATTGATGATAGATTCTCTTCTTTCCTCATTGAACAAACTCCATTCGTTCCAAAGTGAGTTTAAATTTTTGAAATTCCCATTGCCAAAGATAGATTACCCATAAAACTTCTATACTCGTAACACAATACCAATACACTGTGTATTACCAATACCCTACTGTACACTGCCAATGGATAATAGCCCTTGATAAATCGTTTACTATTACAAAACAGTAAGACTTTCAGCCCTTTATTCACTCTCCACACACTTTCCATGAACATATAACTTCAATGCCCTTCACTGACGTGAGCTACACTCATTATTTATTTAAAGTCCCGAGTGACCGTCTTCCAAAATGTGGTGGAAGAAAACAAGAGAAGCCAAACAAACACATTCACATAGCGAGGTTGAACACACAAATTGTATAGAGACTCATCTATACTGCGAAAATGTATTGTAAAAGGACGAAAACGAAAGTGAGACAGAGAAAGATTGGCTGACGCTAACAATCCCCTCACAATCTTTGGGGCGAACGTTACCGTATACATTCCAACACTCCATCTTGAAATACAAGAGCGAGAGAGTTACGAGCATTTTCTCCCTCGAATGAATTCTGTTTCCGGTGCGCGTTTCGACTCGCGCGATCCACGTTCCCAGCAGACCAATTACAAAACCCACTATATCTCCATTTTCTTCTCTATCTTTCTTTCGTATTGCATATTTTCTATCGTGTTAGTGCTCACATAGTTTGCTTTTCACTCTTCTTTCCCTTTGCGTCACGTTTTTTTTTTTTTTTTTTTTTTTTTTTTTTTTTTTTTTTTTTTTTCTCTTTCTCTTCCTATCGCATCATCCACATGCACCAACAAATGTGTCTCTGAATATAGCATGACGCTTGGTGAAATGATTGTATGTTACGAGAAAGTGAGAAGAAAGAAGAATGAAAGAGAGTAAGTGAAAGAGAGAAAAGACAAGAGGCAATTTTTCGAATGGTCGGAAGGATGCGCGCGACCCATTCAAGAGTTATGGCCGTCGGACAGCAGAGGCGAAAGATTTCTTGCACACAAACAAATATATAAATATATCTACATAGGATTGTTTCTGTTTGTATATAAACATATGTTTGATATGAAGATATATTTATATAACATAAATAAAAGTTGAAAAATAGTCGTGAATTTATCAGGCGTTATTTGCTGAATATTTTCATGAGAAATACTTTTCTATATCTTCTTTTTCCTCCTCTCTTTTTTTTTTGTATAATTTTCCAGTCATGTTTTCCACAATTCGTTATTGTTCTTCCATATTTTTTTGTCAATTTATATCTATTTCACCGGGTTTAAGTTTATTTTTTGACATAGTACCGTACATTATTGGATGTAAAATAATGTTTCGTTCCTCTTCTTTTTTTTTATTTATTTTTTTTTTTTTTTTAATGTCCTTAGTGCTGTATAAGGAAAAAAAAAAAATCCCGCGGAATATATATGTGTGCACAATCACACTGGGGGAAAAACTCGCGTGGAATTTTTTGATATCAAAACGAAATAGAAATGTGATTCGTAACGCAGATGGGGAAAAACAACTCCCTCTGTAAGGGATGATATACATGAAGAAGCGTACGCACATGTACGCGAACAAACATTCGTTCGTGTGTATATAATAATAATGATAATAATAACAATAATAATAATAATATACATATATATTTGTTGGAAATATGTTACAATAGTTACCCAAAGTTTTTAATCGCGAGTTGGCAGGCTCGATTAGTATAAAAGTGCGGTAACCCTCAATGTGGGTGGAGAAAAAGTAAAAAAAAAAAGAAATAGATATATATATATGTATAGAAAAAAGGTACTGGGGACATGAAAAGAAAAATACAATGAGGAAAAAAATGTAGAGAAATAGAGAATAATAAAGAAAAAAAAATGGAAAAGCGAATGCTGACAGGGACGAAGAGAAATTGCGTGCGCGCCTGATGTACTGGGCAACAGATATTTTTATTACTCTGAGTGAAAATTCCACAGCTAATAGCCCTTGTGTTGGGCGTCGGTTTTGGGTCCAATCTTGAACTTTGAATAAAATGAAAAAAAAAAAAAAAGGAGAAAAACATCCAAGTGGAAGATGGAAAATTGCAATAATAAAATGACCAACGAAATAGAATGTAAAAGCCAAAAATGAAGGGCCCTCGACCCTTATACTCTTCACTCTCTTTCTCCCTCGCTCTTTATTTCTCCGTCTTTTTTCTTCTTTATTCCACCTCATCTTTCGCCATTCTATACCCACGCTATGGGATAACCCACATCATTCGCGCACTATACACAAAGTCCATCTCCAAAAATTCAATAAAGCCCTGTGTGCACGTGTGGTCGATTAAATTTATCAAGTGAAAAAGGTTGGAAAGAGCCCTCAGTATTATCGACGACACGATAAAATAAAAAAAAAAAGGGAAAACAAAAAATAGTATATAAAAACTAAAAATTCGGTATAAGATAACTGTTTAACTATTTACCTATTTCATAAATTTATATTCATATGAAATTTTATTGACCAACATAAATATAATACCAAAATATTGATTAACTGTCACAATAGAAAAAAAGAAGAAAATAAACATGGTGGTATCGGATAAAATAATTGCACACTTTGAGAATTAAAGTTTCAAGGAAATAACCCAAGTGTGAGAGCAAATAAAAAATGAAAGAAAAAAAAAAATTCACTCAACTGTATTAATTAAAGTCAAAACAAATTTTACACAAACTAATGAAGTGACGCAAAGCATATTTGATTTAAACCTATTCCGGTGTTCAATCGCACCCTTAATTAGCACGCGCACCCACACAAATACACCAACACAAATACGCCCACACATACACAATTAAGTAAAATGGTGCAAATGCGCAACATTGACGCTACAGCTTATTGGTACAAGGGGTGAAGAGCAGTAGAGAAGTGATAAATGGAGGGAGATATGTGAGTATGTAATGCAATCGTACTTTTTCAGTTAAACTTCATTATACTCAATCGAATTACGAATAATTATACATCAATTCAAATTAAATTGTTAGTTTGTGCATGAAACAATTTGAAGGTTCAATCATCCATGACAATACAGCACAAGTGTAAATATCCAAAGGATTTTACACTCTGTCCTCAATGCGCAACACCAGAAACAATTTCATATTCCAATATCACTCTTCAAATTAATTCCACCTAACCTAAACATCACCCAAAAAAAATTATCTTAAACTTTTCACCCTCAACAACTATCTAAATAAAATCCTTCCGCATGTCAAACACATTTTCAATTCAAAAAATTCAACACATTCCGTCATTCAAATTCACATAGCCACATAAAGACAAGTCTTGATATTTTATTCTACCATTAGTTGAGTGTCAGTAAATCCTATACATCAGTTGTATATCAAATTCCATTTGAATTCATTTTCATACAGTGAAATCGCAGATGTTTCTTCCTACAAATCATAATAAATCAAATCCCCTCCCGCAAACAATAAATTTATCATCATTTTTGTAATATCAGTTGGAGTAATGCGAATACAAATAGCGATTAGGCAAAACCATAAAATTGTGGTCACAATACAATATGTATAATAGTAAATAATAGCAATAATAATAATAACAATAATAATAATAATAATGATAGGTAAACGGTATATAGAGGAAATATATATGTTTACCCCTCATCGTTTGGAAAGAATGATACGCAATATGGTTGTGACGGCGATGCGGACACGTTCCCCCACTAAAATCGTACGAGAGGACTCAATTTTCCATTTGGTGAGACCGCGTGCACTCGCGCCAAATGCGTTTCCACATTCGTGAGGAAGGTTAACTGCCGATTGGACGACGTAAACGCACTCTAGAATAGCATTCGGGCCAACTAAACGAGAGCAGATTCGGCCAATAGCGTCATTTTCGTTTTTCTATCTCTCACAAAACGTTTTCTCGCTCTCGCCCATTTTACACGAAATAATAAAAACCGATTTAGCGGAACAATTTCATACAGGTCAATTGATATACATTTTTATGCCTTATAAAGCGTTTAATGGTTTTCAATTATTCCAATTTGCCAAAATAATGTTTTTCTTCTGTACTTTTTGGCTATTGCAGTATTTTTTTTTCTTTCTTTTTGATTTTAATTCTCCTTCGTTGATTCAATGGTCGATGAAGATTTTTTTAAAGAATTTTTCTGAATCAAATCAATAGTTATAATTTTGATTTTATGAATAATTTCATTCAGATGAAAGTTGAAATGAAAGTACGATGCACCATTTGGATTTTTTATTCCCCTCGAATTTTGTTGGAATAAATGTGATAATAAATTTTCATTTCATTATCTTCACAGTATTAAATTTAATTGTCTGAAAAATAGCTTCTCATCAACGTTCCCACAAATAATCGAAACATTTATGGAGAAAAAACAACAAAATTGTATTAATTCTTCCTATAAAATCGAAATGCGAGAGGAGGAAATGAAAAAAAAAAAAAAAGACTCAAGAAACATAAAAATTTCTCATTGGCCATCCTGAAATTCCAAAACCTCAATTCACCTTTCGTCCTCATCCACATTTATTCCATCATTTATTCCCCTTCTCTATGTGAATACACATGAGACTCGGATAAATCGTTTATCGATGACAAAGTCTTCGGACGATTCTCCTACAAAACACTAGAGTGCCGTCACCACCACCACCACTGACACCACTGACACCACCGGCACCACCGGCACGTTCACTACCAACGATAAAAGATAGAGAGCCATCATCAAAACTCTTTTACGTTGTCGACCTTTATTCCTGAAAGTGCTGATATAGAAAACGAGGAACACACCACTTACAGTCTATTGGTTCACTAGTAGCATGAACATCAAAAATAATTCCATAAAAGTAAACAACAAGGGAATAAACAATTTAATGAATCAACAAAGAAAAAAAAAACACCCTAATATCAAATAAATTCACAAAGACAATTATGAACTTGCACAACTTCTTTTATATCCACTTTTGTGTTTGGTTAGAATTTTCTTGTTCCTTTCTATGATATACATCGAACTCATCCTCATGATTGAATAATATATAACTTCACCCTCCCTTATATACATTTATAAGCAAGTAACACATATATATATATATATGTATGTTCTCATCAATCGACTGGGCATCAGTGGATTTATCGGCGTGACGGGTAAACGAAATTACGGAATTACGTTGGCACGAGCTGCACACTTATTTGTCGGATAGAACGAGATAGAAAGATAGTGTTTGATAAAGAGTGAGTAAGAGGCAAATAGAGAAACGTAGATAGCAAATTGAATAGATAGACGATAGAAAGCACAGATAGAGCGAACGAGAGAGAAAACTCGTCGTTTGCGCAATTTCAATGGATCACTAGTGGAAGCCCGCATTGGCCCATTCGTATCCCACAAACGTCGCGACGCTTCCATTAGTTTAATTACTCTGAGGAGAAATATAA
This sequence comes from Meteorus colon, assembly GCA_030523085.1. NCBI lineage: Eukaryota > Metazoa > Arthropoda > Insecta > Hymenoptera > Braconidae > Meteorus > Meteorus colon. The sequence goes on from JAPYZH010000433.1 coordinate 87,646, forward strand.
GGAAGAGCGAGAGATTCCAAGGAATATATATGCATTTAATATATAGACATTCATATATATATATATATGTGTAATGAGGTTCATGTAAATGTTTGAGATTAAATTTTCATTACACTACAAAAGCATAAAACTTCATCATAAAAACTTGGAAGAACATGTGGAAAAAATAAAGAGAGACGACGACGACAAATATTCAGAATAACATTTTTAATAACTTTAGTGACAAAAATTAATTTCAAAATTCTGAAATCCAGGTCAAATTTAATTTCAAAAACCATGAAAAATGTATCGAAAAAAAAATTTAATGGACTTTGTTATTTTTAACGAACGCTATTTATTTATTTTTCTTTCACTTTTACTTTTTACTAGTTCATCAACTTGGTTTGTGCTGCAACGATGCCATATCCTCTGTGACGTTGAAATGACGAAAGGAATAAGCAGCAGTGTACCAAATGTATACACACCAATACAAATACACATATTTCATTTTCGCAGAAATCATAAATCGTATTTACGTCCCGTAGTGAAGAGATGTGTAATTAACAATCTGCATGTATATAAAATGGCTGAATGAACGCATTCTAAATGTTTCTGATATCCATAAATGCTGAACCATAAACACAACAACTTTTCAAATTAACACAAAACATCTATGCAATGAATTTAGTTGGTATCATCTAAACACTAATAGTCTTCGTTTATAATTCTATTTTTATTTCACTTGCGCCCATAAATAAAAGCAAATTTTGTACACATACATAAACATATGTGCAATAAACACAACTGTACATATATATACAAAACTATATAACCCTACTCTCGTAAATGCTGTTGTGAAAGTCCAACAATGGTTATTGTTTTAGTCACAGCAACAGGGCTAATCAAATTTACAAAAGTTCGTGGTAGTAGTGATGATGATTATGGGGGTGGTCGTGGTGGATGGCGGTAGATACAGTACTTGTATAATGACAGTAGAATAAAAAAAAAAGACAAAAACAAAACGAAAAACACACCAACAATCCCACAATGAGGTCGGCATTCTCGTGGAATTGTATTTAATTGATTGTATGGGCAAAAAAACCTGACGGAAAAAAAAAAATGTTTTCCACTTGTTTAATCTTTTTTCTATTTTTTGTTGTTTCCTCCTCTTTTATTTCATTTTGCACCGCTGCCAAAAAAAAAAACAGTGAGTGATCCCAACCGATACTAATAAATTTTATTCGATACAATTTTTGCAATTATAGTGACATGGGATTTATTTTCAATCCAATCCAATGACCAAATGTTCTTCATTTAATATGAATATTGAATTAGAAAATCTAATATCAAAACAATTTCCAATATGAAAATAAAAAAACGAAACGAAAAAAAAAAAATTAGTAAAACCTCAAAAACCAAAAATCACCCGACGTTCTTGAACAATGAACAATTCCCCAGAAGAATAACAATGTAAAATAATTAATACATGATGAATTGGTATTGTATATACGTTCAAACAGTATGAAAATAACTTTCGAATGACGTCATCCAAAATGATTTTCCTTTAAATGTAATTTTGCATATGTCATTGTATTTGCTACCTAATTCCACTCTATTTTTATATGCAAACGAGAAATTGACACGTCATTCATTTATGTATGAAGTATTATGTGTTAGTGGTCTAGTAAAAGCTCCAACTTTCGTCAGTGATGGAATACACAATTAAATATATATATGTATATATTATGTATCCATCTATGAATGCAGTTATATATATATTTGGATGTACATGTGCGCCTTTCTATACCATTATGTACACTCACTTTCATTAATTCAAAGAAAACAATACCGAACACGATGTGCACACTAACCACTCCAACAATTGTCCCTAAGGCACATTTCGCCAATTCTCATTTCCATTTACGCGAAACAAAATAAAGCGAACTGCCATTTTCTCTCTAACTCCCTCTCTTTCTCTCTGACATTTCGTTAAACTTGCGTATTTTTACATGAAATAGCCACAGCTCTTCTATCAACAATTCGTTTTATCATTGGCGCTTGCTCACATCTCTATCGCGTTTTTCATCCCTCTTCTTTTTCATACACTTCACTCCCTTTTTTTCTTTGTCCTCTCAAAACAATAATCCTGTTCGTAGTGAAAGTAGTGAAATATAATTAATTTTTTAATTAATGATAATAACAACTGACAATGTCAGCATTAATGTTGATTTGTCATTTTATAAAAATTTTCAATGAAACAATAAAAAAAAGACTTTGAATAAAATATAGTTTAAGCAATAAATTTATTTCCTAAATGTTCTAACGACATCTCAATTATCTTTATGAACAATAATGTTTTCGATATCATTTAATGGAATTGTGTAAATGCAGACAGATAATTTTGAGATGATAATGAGTTGCATTGAGACTTGAATTCTCATTCACATTTTAGAAAAACTGAGAGGGTCGCGAGTTTTCACTACAGCTATATCACATAAAATATAATCTGAATAAGTGTGCAGAGGCACTTGAGAATCGGGCGTTGTGAATATTCCAAGAGGAATTTTTAATTAATATCTAGCTAGTGGTGTGTATACAACTGGCAGAAAGCGACGTGGCGTAAATAAAAAATAAAAAATATATTGGAGAAAAAGCATTTTTGTATATATAAGAGGTTTTTTTCACTTTATATACGGTATCACTAGTTGGTGTATGTTACAACCGTGTCCAACTTAATCCACTCGAGACATCAGAGAAGTTGGAAGGTAGACTTTAGTACACCTCAAACCTCTTGACATCGAAATAGGGGACTTTAGTTACGTACATTTTTGTCAGTGCGACTCTATACAGGTTTTTGGGGAGGGTGCGCAGTTGTCACAACCGAATAAGACGAGGTAAAAACCTTGGATATCACATGAACCACATTTTCAATGTACAACAACATCGAAGACTATGATAATCGTATTACACTGGTTCATTAACATTGCGCCAATGAGAAAGCACTAAAACCTCAAATACCAAAGGGAAACAACAAATTTTCCAAATATAGAAAATCATCACAAGCGACTAATAATCTATCCAATTAGCGAACCCTGCGGTCATGAAATAATTGGTATAGTGATAATGACGAGAGTTCATAGTGTAGATAAATGATAGTAAAAAATATTGCAAAATTTATACAATAAATCATTGTAATGATTAAGTGAACCGAAATAACCAAGTGATTTTTGAATATCAGAGATAAACTCAAATTCAAAATGGAAATACACGAGAAAACTTGCTACCATTTCTCAAGTCTGTTTTCATTCCACAATCTGCATTGCATACACTTAATGAATATAAATTAATTTAATAAACCTTACCTTAATCCCAAGAGTTGGTGCCAGCATTCCGTAGTCATGATGGAGAGCTGGCAGCATAACCGGGGGTAGGTTTGCCATCATCATTATGTCGTCAATGATTAACTCGTGGAATACGAAAATAACTTCACACCTTTCACACACTTATTGCGATCTTAGCTTTTGACTAACTAGTCTTCTTCACCTACCTGTAACATCACAAAAACAAAAAAAAAACCAATAAGTAAAAGTTTAGTTAAATATATATTCCATAAATTTAAAATTAATACATTTATTTACGCTTGGATTAAGCATTAAAATAAGTTGAAAAATTTTTAATTACTTCATGTTTCATAACTTTTGTGCGTCACGCAAGTTTGCACAAGCATTATAATCTAAAACCTATTCCCAAGCGAATCTGCCATAGCAGTCGCCTATTTGCCTTAGCTGCACCACTAACTACCCGTGGGCTATGTACCCAGTATATGAAGAATCTCGGTTGAGCTTTCGACTACCACAAATATTACCACTACCTTGGGACTGGATTCGTTACAAATTCTTTCCCTCCATCTCACTCTCTTTCCATAGTTCCACCACCACTGTCCTCCTCCACTGAATTACCCACCACAAACTAGCATAATATCATCTTTTCTATATACGAGACACACGTTCAAATATTAACTGGAAGCTCGAGTAGAAAATGTTCCTCCATTACAAAGCAACCAATTATAGAATTAATCCATTACTCAATTTACACAAGTGTGTGTATGCTCGTGTGATGTGGTTTTCTGCAGGTGACGCTCGACGACAATGTCATGTACGTGTGAACTATATACACATACACAAACCCACACACACATTCGCTGTACTGCGTTGCACAGATCGGAAAAGGGAAACTACTGAGACTTTGCCAGGTTCGGTCTTAACGTCGGATTTACTTGCTAAGCTACCTCGTATCAAGAGCATTACAACCATTCTCTCATACTGCGCAACCTCAACGTTGTAATCATCGTCCTCGTCAACACTAACCAAAATGGTTCGTATACCAAATGTATATCTCATCCTTTTATCTTACTACATACGCAGTTGGTTGGATTAGGTATTCAACAAGATTGCGTTTAAGGCACTCGCTCTTTCACGTTTCCCTATACCTTAACTACATCTCCAATCATCCTCACATGAGGGCAATCTAAGTTTCCAACTCACCATCGGACCATTCCTACCAACCTCAACCTAATCCACATCATGAGGATGCGGGGGTGAATTACACAGAAGGAGAAATGGAAAGAGACAGAGAGAAAGAAGCAGAACAACTTCATTTCAACGGGCTCTCACTTTATATACATTTATATCGTCCAATTTCTACTCATCTATTCTCCATACAGTCATCGAGTCAACGGCCCCACTTTTTCCCAACTTCATATCTACTAAATGTATATGGATGTGAATACATATATATATATTATTCAAGGGACACTCTGGTTTTGTGCGACCCCTAGCTTTTAGATTGTAGCCTCATGCATCTTGCATAAATCTACTCAAGCGAAGGTGTATGAAGCAGAAAGATAGATACATATAGAATACGCGTTAGTGTTAGTGTATATGTATTCGTTCTATGTATGCGAATACGAATAAATGGAAGGAGGCAGATGAAATTCTACATATTTCATGTGTCCATATCTTGATGCAAAAGTAATGTCATTTTCCATAAATGGCATATTGCGTTTGCAGAATGAAAATTCAATAAAATCAAATATATATATTGTGAAGTGGTACAACTGTAGTGGAGATGGTGATAGTGGTAGTGATGATGGATGTCAAAGGTGAGGTGTTGAAGCGATGATTTTTAATCGCATACCATAGACGAGTGCAAATGAAAAAATAATATAATGCATCAGACATCGGTGGAATCGCGTGTACGAATGAAAATATGGTATAGATCCACCAGTACATATTGTGAAATCAAAATGAAATGTTGACGAAGGAACGGGATGTGAAGGAGACGATGAAATGTTCGCTTTCACCTATGTACTCATGCATCGTGTGCGATGGCAAAAGATAAATGAAAAAAAAAAAAGAAAAAAGAAGGAAATAAAAAGATGAAAAAGAAAAAAAAATGGAAGCGAGAAAAAAGATTGGGAGGCGCGAGAAAGGATGGATTCATGTGTGGCATACACGCGGAGCCAGTGACCGGAGATGACGCGTGTTTTCAATTACTTCACGGCCGTTGAGCAGCGACAGCGATGAGAGAATGCATAGCAATGGTAGATGGTATAGGATAAAAAATCGGATGAAAAAAAGAAAGGGGGTGTCACAGAGCAATTTACATTTTTAGCCAATATTCGTGGCAACCCGTCAACCCGCTCGACCGTAACCATACCATCACCATCAACGGCAGCAACAGCAGCAGCAGTAGCAGCAGCAGTAGCATCACCACTGGCAACACATAGTCATACCGATCGCCAGCTCACGTCAGTTGACGTTCACAGCCAACATCAAATCCCATCGTTACGCCAATGAACGAATACCTGTTGCGCAATTTTGCATCCAACGATATCGATCCATTTCTTTTGTGCTGTCCAATACCATTCATTACACCAATCGTCCAGTCCCATACATGTATACTATTCCAGTCTATTATGTGAAATTGTCGGTAGGGACAAAAAAAAAGACAAAAGAAAAAAGGTACAAGAACGAACTTAATTGAGGGAATGTTCGTATTACGAGTCTCCAAAAAAAATGTTATTCGCGTTCATTTGTCTCTCACCACTGATGAAGCAACAACTTTTCTTCCAATCCTGAGTTAATTACCATACAGATTTATTATTTCTAAAATAAAGTTATTTAACTCGATGACAATCAAATTAATACTTCCATCAGCACTAACAGATAAAAACGAATGATTCAAGACTGATTAATTTACACAATTCTTCGCAAATCATTTGTCAAACACCCTAGAAAAATTCCAGAGATTATTCATTCCAAAATAAATCATAAGATTTGGTTGGAAAGAAAAAAAAATCCCGACTCTTCCAACTAATTACATACGAATACCTCCTCCTTAAAATTATCATCGTTCTATTTCATTTAATGGAGCCATCTCTATAAATTCCATCTCTCAACTCATATTCGCACGATAATTGAATAGAAATTATTTCTCGAATGAAAAATTCATTTGAAAAGTGTTCACCTTATATATATATATCCAGATGAAAAATTCAAGGGACGAATTTTTTTTTTTGCTCTCATCATTTCTGTGATATGAAAGTGAAGTAGTTGGTAGTGGTGGATTAAAAAGAAGAGAATAAAAACTAAAGGGAAAATGGAGAGTGGAGAATATCACATATATCTATATACTCTACATAGATATATATGAAAGCTAATCGCAGCCGTTTTCAAGCGCGCCCGCTATCTCTTCCCTCGGGCACATCCCCGTCACGCACGACGAGTCCTCTTTCCCTGAGGTAATCGCGCACGTGCCCAGAATACTTTGCCAACGAGGCTTTTCCCTCAGAAGCACACGGCGTCGATTCTATTCGCATAGCGTCGCGACGCTACGACGCCAAACCACGGAGACCTGTTGCCCCGATTCGAGTCGTGACCATCCGCATGCTTTGCTACCCATATATTTTATATATATATGTGACCATGCGAATATCCTCACCGAACTATTTGAATTGTTCGCATGACACAATTAAATAGCTCAAAAACTTCATCTCTCATCATATTACAATATTAATTAAGAATCAACCCGGAAACTGTATATTTCTTGCTTGAAATAGTTTGAATTTTCATCGAGATTCACTAGATAGACGAGGAAAAATTATTTAAATTCATATGTTGAATTTTTAATTGAATCCGAGTGTGATAAATTACCACCTGTGTTGAAGTTTCACAATTTCCAAATTGATCCTAACAGCTAAACGAATTAAAATAACATGAGAGATAATTTCGAAACAAATGTCTATTAGTCCATGACCGTCATCTCATTTTAACTAAGACATCAAATGTCACAATCCTAAATAATTTGTCATTGAATTATTAAAAAAATGTTTATTCTACTAATTTGTATGGTGTAATAATATTATATCATACGAAAAATGTAATGACAGCCAAAGTGAGTTGGTGTGATTAATGGTAAAAGCTGAAGGTAAAGTAATTTCCTTGACCATCGAATGTCATGAAGAGAACGTAAACCATCAACGGTTGTCGTCATGGAAGCATCACACACAGCCTATGATTCTTGGTCGGAGCCTCGAGACGACTTTATAACACGATAAATTGCGGTTCGTTAAACAGTTAATGGAGTTGGATATAACAGAGTCCCTATCAGTGATCCGATACCTATACAATATTACTCATCATCACAAATAATCCCATACATATAAATTACACTATTACTAAATACTCGGGAATAAGTCTGATCCCCTGGCAGTATATCAAATTATTCAGTGTCCTCATTGTTTCAACAGCATCATGTCTAATTAATCTCATTTCAGAATGGCATCAAATAATTGCAATCATCACCAGGAGTCAAACTTATTTTCTTTCTACTGGCTGCCCCCTACCGTCAGAATTTAATATTATACCGTAGCCGAGACAGCGCTTGAAGCATCTTTTACGATGCGCGCTCCAGCTTAATTGCCTTTCGGCCGCCATACCACACCCTCCACAGTGTTCACTGTGTTCAAACGCCATATATATACATTCTCTTGCTCGCTCTTGTGCTTTTCCTTGACATCAAGTGAGACTATACAACGTTGAAATCCACTATCTTGGCGAGTCAGTGCAACCTGACTCTCTCACTCGCTCAATCTCCTATCACTTTCTCTCTATACACTACCGCCCTTTGCTACAGCCTCAAAACATAATTAAAATTTTCTAATTAAGAATTTCGATAAGACAAGACACCCACTCCTCTTTATGTATATCAAAATACAACCGGCGTCTCAAACTAGAAGCAACAAAGAAAGTATCAACCTGATGCTAAACCAAGTAAATGTGGGCACAAGAGATTAACCTCCACAGTTGATTCTATAACCTCTTTTTTATCTTCAACCCCGTCCCAATTTACCATCATCCGTTCGCAACTACTACACTATTTCACCCTCTGTCCTGTCTCTTCATCAAATTAATGACTCCACCGCACAGATTTTTCATTCAAAACTTTTTCCACACCACCCACCAATGTCTTTGCAACATTTCCTCATGCACCATTTATTTCAACTTACACTAAAAAAAAAAAACAAATAACTTCACTTGTTATAACGATCTAGACAATTTTTTCACCTTCCATCACATTCAACAAAAAAACTTAGAAAATGAATAATCATCTGGAAAATTTTAATTTCCAACAGTGGAGATGACTACTTGACTATGAGGAAACAATTTGTACAAATGTTCTAAATTTGTTTCTACATCTCACAGTTATTGCAGTAAAACGAAATTATCCCCTTTGATATATATTTCTTTCTTCATTGCACATATTTGTTCAATTAATTTTCGTACTAATATATAATATTTAAATTTCAATAACATCAATTCATACATAAATCTATTTAGTTATATTCATTGTAAATTAAAGCAGCAGAGCTTTCAAACTCTCTCAGTTTGATCCACGCTCATGATTCAACCTCGTTCCGCTTCAACGTTTCTCTCACTGTCATACACTCATTGCATGATGACTAATTAGTTATTGGTAATTGCCACGAGTAGTTGAGTAGTTCCAATTTGGTGTCAGAATCAGAGTAGAAGTGAGAGAAACAGAGGAGTAAAATTGATGTATGTAGCTGCGACCATTCCATATATAGTATTGGTTCCTAAAAGGGTTGGACGGAGACACGATGTGTGAATTGATGTGTGAACACAACAGTCTTCATCGAACCTACGTTCGAAACTTAGTTTATTTAGTTGCACTATATGCAATAAACGTGTCCATATATCATACATAGATTTGTGTGTACAATATTAATTGATCTGTCGAGTTTCACCGATCCAATCATTTTCACTAAAACTTTTTAACGAGCCAAACAACTGCTTTATATCCTAACTAACTAAAGAAAAATTCGCATTTCTTTTATTACCACAAGATTCAACACTGGAGATAACTCAACATCTAGAGAGTATAAAAATCCATTGCATTATTGTTACATCACCAACATTAAATATATATTTTACCTATTCACAAATACAACGACAACGAGAAAATACGGAAAATCATCAAGTTCATACTGATGAAAAGAAATAAAATATTAAAATACTGTTGTTGATGCGGTGGATGGCAAAATGATATATTTCACTGTGAAATGCGGTAGAAAGAAGTGGGAGAAAAAGGAGAAGAATATGAGGAAGGGAGAAAGGGAGAAAGAACGAAAGAAAGAAAGAAAGAAAGAAAGAAGAAAGATATGACGACAGCTACACAAGTGCGACCAGACTCCGTTTACTTGAACACGAACAAAAGAAATAGCCCGAGCGATCATTTTATTTATACGGGCACTCTAATGACGATAATCATAATAATGGAAGGAAAACTTTCTGTCGTTGTCGCTCTCTCACTCTCCCTTTCTCTCATCTCTCTACCTCTGTGTTCCGCGACGCGCGATTCTGATTCTGCTTGTGCTCGCTCGTTATCTCCACCATCTTTTCAATCGTCGAGCTCCGCGACCAACACGACGATATCGTTACAGAAGTCGGGCCGCGACAGCTATTGTTTCCAGCAACGTATTCAACGCCCGTTTCATGACAGAGTATGGGGAATAGACTGAACAAGTGAGACTAACAGAGAAAGCGAATAGAAAATGCCACAGACTTGGCCCAACATCTCACTCTCTCTCATTCATTCGTCGTCTCCCTTTCCAGTTTCTCACTATCCTCACTATCTCTCAATCTCTTCATCTGCCGTTCTCATTCATGCGGCTCTACTCAACTTTTGCAAACGAAAGCTGAAGAACGAGAGCCAAATAACAGAATATATATATATATATATATATATATATATCTATATATTTGCCAAGCAGACAGATAAAATGAGGTCAAACAATTTTGTTATTCGCCAACAATTCTATATGTACAAGTGAGAATTTTATTATTCCTGTTGCGACTATTTTGTTTGATCTGTCGTGACGATTATCACATCACTGTTTCATGCGTCTCATGACAAAGGACACATTGCATATTGTACTGAGAGCATTGATCATCAAAACACGAGTGGATTTTGAATTGGAACTACCCCTTTGTCTATATACGACTAATCGTGAATTCTCTTTGAAAATGTCCGTGTGTATATGCCAACGTCACTGTGTAAATTAGCAGGTGAGCTGTAAAGGGAAATAGGGATCATATATGTGTGGAATGCCATACGCGGGGTGCTTTCTACAAAAGCTATTGGGTATCCGTTGAATAATTACCCACAGAATAACGCTGCCAACAGTGTTACTTGAACAATTAGTCATTACCGCCATGTCGTCAATACATCTCATTCTAATTGCTCACTAAACTCACATATTCTTCACGAGATAATTTTGCAATATTGTTATTACCATGGATAATAGTGATCCATGTTAATGAAACCCATTGGCCGAAAGAAAAGACATAGAGAACAAGTAATAGCGAGAAAAGAAGAGGGTCAAGTGTCGCCGGGCAACAACCGCGACCTGGGACAGCCAATGGAGCGGTTGGATATAGCTGGAACGAGTTGACGATCGATGCAGCAGCCCGAGAATACCCGCGGCCTCCAATCCAATTTCTCACAAAGAATTAGGATTTCGGGACAAGTAGAATTAATCTTATATATATTAATATATATATATTTTTCTGCGTCATCATTTGTTGGTGGTGTAAACGTACCGCCTACTCTATTATTCCCAATCTTTTTTCTGTCTTCGTAAATTAATGCAACACACATCTGTTTTTAAATATCATTCATTTTCAGTATCGAATTCAAATATATTGGAATTAATATTCAACATATAATTGAACGAAATAGGAGAAATTGTTGCGAAAAATATTAATTCTTCATGATAATGGAAAATTATACATTTGCAAATAGAATTTCTTTTGTTTAGTGATTTTCATCCATTTTTACACTAGTATAAAAAATATAAGCTACAAAATTTATGACGCGAAAACGTGAAAGCAAAAATCATTCAGGTAAAAATGTTCAATAGTAGCCTAGATACATAAAAATATAAAAAAAAGAAACGTAAATCTACAAATGTAATCCGAAATGTTCTATCCTTTAACATCCTATTTTGCTTGAGCTCTTCCAGGAGCATCACCACCATGATCAATCCGATTATCTGGTTCGGAAATCCTGAATGAGACAACAAAGACAGCGTATCACCGTCTCAAATCCCTCAATACAATTTTTATCAATGTTCAATCACATTATTTGTAATCACATTTGTCAAATGCATTAGCTAAAATTTCTTATCTATTAAATATTCAATGATGGTATGCAATAAATATTTGAATATAGACATAACAATATGAAAATGTTTGTGAATTGATGATTCACTATCAATATTGCTCGACGATAATATTGAGAGCTCTTAATTCAAGCTTGAAACCCGCGTTTGGCTGTTGAGTGCCATTACTCGGATTACTTTCCGGTCGCTTCAAGCACTAGCGCGTAACGGCATTGCCACTGACTTTCAAGAGCTTCATCATACACTCAAACTATATGTTTCTCCTCGCTTACAGCATTTTGAATGTTCCGAATTTCGTAATATAATTACTTATGCTCTAGTCACCACTCGATTGATCAAAATAGCGTTCAATAGCAACGCAAACATTCATAACATACCAACTTCATCTACAATTTTTATTTTAAATTTCCTCTATAACCATAATTTCAATAAGTTTATCCAGTGTTATTCATGAATTTAAATATGAAGATAAAAAGAAAAAAATATTAATTCATTCACCATAACCAACTCGTTACTAACTAAGAAGTTGAGAAATAAACCCGAACGGATGCACTTGCCATATAGCTTACTGCAAGAACAACAGTTAACGACCAAAGTCGTGGTTGGTAACCCCGATTGGTGCGAAGCGGAACACGCCACACGAGAGGAAATCCTCCTTATGGTTCTATATATGCGTTGTTGCCGCCACGAACATTGTACAATTCAGTATTGTGAGGAAGGAATAGTGAGTACGACGGTAGTAATCATCGCACACTTCAACTCCTCGAGGAATCAGGATGCGAAACGGAAAACCACCTATATTGACCGTCATCTAATTTATCGCGTATTTCTCAATTCCCAACACTCTTCATTTTCAACACAAAAAAAACAAGTACACTCGAATCAATATCAAAAATAATTTTAAATTCGCATTAACAATATAATTAATTTCAATTTTTAATTCACAATTTCTCCAATAAATGATGAAACAAAATTTGAGAAAGCCGCAAAGTTACCAATAAATACAACAACATTTCTCACAAACTTTATTTCTCTCACTAATACCCTTGTGCAGTTGCACTAAAATATATATTAATTTTCATTCCAACTAAAATTTCAAGTTTACACTGTAACATAAAACAGCTCTTATGATGATGAGCTACAATTCAAGTGAAATAATAATATATGATTATGATTGCAATCACTTGAAGCCAAAAAGTTCTTTGCTTGTCTCAAGCGCAATACCGCTGGCGTTGAATGATCAAAATATTCCTAATTGCATGCAGATGCGTCACAGGGTGGAAAGACAAAAAAAAAACACCAAAGTGGAATAAAGATAGAGGATCGTCGTAGGATATGACTTGAACCGAGCCAAGCTGTCGTCAGCTTCAAGAAAGCCTTTAAAAGGACTCGCAAATAGATGCTCTTAGGTAAATGCAAACTGCCGCTCGTTTTTCAACTTGATGTCGTCCTAACAAATGTTAAAGCTTAAGACATTGTGTGGCTTTTTTCCGGGATTACTTCAGCACTGTATGAAACAAGAAGAAAAAAAAAGGAGGAAAAATATGACTAAAAAAAATATATATGAGGACATTAATACCGTCTTTTATATAGACTTTCCAAGTTAACCTAAATGGTACGTAAAATGCTGTAAAACTTGAACGATAATGTAACTAAATGAATTATTAGGTGCAACACGAATGCTGTTTTATCCAATAAGCTGGATGTAGTTGTAAATTATCGTTCAAACCATTAAACTCAGTGATATATGTGATCAATATTGTGGATTACACAGTGTAAAATATTTCACAGCAATAATATTGCATGACTCCCATTTTTTTTTCTTTTTTCATTTCCCCTCTTATTCAATATATTGGATATTGAATGAACTTGAATGGAGGCAAATTTTGGTTTATCACATTGAAGAGACGCTACTGAGATGTGAGTATTAAAGTAAAATGAGTGTGCAAGAAAAAAGCAAAGAAAAAAGTATATATGTATGTAAATAAATGAAAATGGGAATCTCATCGTGAGACCCCGGGTGTTCCTATATGTATATATCCAATATATTGCTACGATGTGATATTGCAACAGCCCACCCTTGGAGCAATGGCTTGTTTTGCACAAAAGCTGATGTGATAAAGAGCGAAGCCAACCTTTAGTTGAGCTCATGTTTCAATGTGTCACAACTTAAGTGTAGTGAAAGTCAATACACCGTGCCAAATTTCAAATGCATCACATTTTTCAATTAAAAAACAAAACTTCTAGAATGTTCTTAATTGAAAATGTATTATCACTTGACAAATATTTTGCTTTTTATTTCTTCCAAATACTGCAAATTTAAAATCAAGTGACAAAAAATATGTGCATATAATAGAAAAATGTGTCGTTTAGATTTACAAAGGTGGTAATGATGCGAACCAGTAGAGATATAAACGTGTAATCAATTGGAAATTTTCAATAGAGAGAACAATGAAATGCAATTGGATATTAGGTATAACCTCATGAAACAATGTGGCAATGTTTAAATCTATTTGCAGTTGTTATTTATACTGACAGAAAATCATGGCTATAATTCTGTTTCCGTAGGAATTGTTTGGCAACAGGTGAGGAAAATATCCACACGCACCGTGAGCTCACTGCCTGGCTCCTGCCACATCAGCGCACCCAACACCGCACTATTTCCCCCCGGCCCCTCAACATAATTTTGCTTTTGCGTCTCTCGTTTCACGTTCGCTCTATCCACCGAATTTAATCTCATTAATTTTGGCACAAATACCATGGTAAAGACGAGTAATCGAGCGTACCAGCAGGAAATAATTGACTCTCATACTGATGACAAACATTTATATTCAAATTTAAATAGAAATTAAAAAGAAAGAAAGAGAGAGGAAAAAAAAACAAACAAACAAAACCTTCGAGTCATGAAAGTGAAAATTATGTCACAGAGAGAATTTTCACAAAATGTTTCAGACATTTGACTAAGTGTATCTGCTTTACTACAGTATTTCCTCTTTTATATTTTCTCCTTCTTTCCTTTTCTTTCACTGATGGCTCTTATCTCATACTCAACTGTCACAAGCCAAGACCAAGTGGATTTTTAAAAAAACATTTCGGCAAGGGACAAAGATTGAACAACTCAATTTCATTTTGTAAATGTGTAATGTCTTCTTTTTTTTTTTTTTCTTCCTACAAAACCCTCCCACTACTAAGCCAATTCTATAGCACGATATAACGAGGTGAGGACGAGTAACTGTGTGTCAGAGTTACTTTAGATACATAGATTTATACACATACATCTACACAACAACCAAATTCTCTAGGGTAAAATCAGTTATTTAGAAACTTTAAGACCTGACTCGACACATTGGCGCCATCAATTTTTAGTTGGATAAATTTTTTTTCCAAATAAAAGAAAGAAATTCTCAAGAAAATTATCATTACAGTGACAAACAACGAACAAGAAGTAAGATGTAAAAATAATTTCATATACATAATTGAATGAAAGCATTCATGGAAATTGAAATAGAATTTAAAATATAAAAAAAATGAAGGAAAAAAAAAGAACAATTAGGTCAACATACATTAACTATTATGAAATAAAGTTGGTTTGGAATTGCAAATATGCGAGAGGGAAAGGAAATAGTTGTCGTGGGATCCCATCAAGAAGTAAAGCGAATCACGTCCACCCAGCAGCTGTGTATAACTTTGTGAACATTCTGAAAGAGCTTCCAACGCTAAAAATAGCACTTTCGTTGGACGTCAAGCGACATAACACCCCGCTATGAAATCCGTAACGCTATATCATTTTCAAACGATTCACGGTATAAAATAAAATAATATATTACTTTGTATCATTTCAAACTACCAAAGTAAGTGCAGCAAATGTTCATTCATGTCATAGAAATGTATTGATTGTCATAATAATACTCCTGAAATAATCATAGTCTTTGAAACATCATAAAAATGGAGAATATCAATAAACTGTGAAAGAAAGAAAGTAGAAAAAAAAAAACACCCACTAAAAATATGCCAATTGTTTAACAATATTCGTTGTGTGAATAGAATATTAATGTTTTATCAATGATTACGATATTAATTTGAATTATTGTTCAACGATAGAATCAAAGCTACACGAGAAATAAAACTATTCATTTGAATGAATTGAGCACCACTGTACGCTAGCACAAAAGCGTTTTTGATAGTGACTGTACACCGTGGCCACATACCGAGCCGCGATTTGAATTACAATCGGTGCATCCTGGCGTCCCGTCCGGTGAGTTTGTGTCTCGTTAACCATATTCTCAGGTAACTTTGCTCACGCTAATCCCCAACGTACACATAAATTCATTTGTTTATATATTTATTTACATGGTTCTTTTCTCATATCCAAAGGTATTTAATACTTAACAAAAAACGCCCACAAATGGAAAATCCAACAACTATAAACTCCATATATTTATTATATCATATTATTACCAACGATAAATAAATAGATGCTTTAACGAATAGTTCAATAGTTGACAGGTCAATTAAATCACTTATCAACCAATAAAATTTTCAATCACGACTTGACATGTCATACAAAAGAGCATATCGATTGAATAGTTTAAGGGAATTTTGCCATTAATGATTCCATCATTGAATTGAAATAAAAAGAAAATTAGTAATACGACACACGAAAAAAAAAAAAAAATAGGAAAAATCAATTGAAATTTCACAAAGTATTTGTCGATCCAAACTTCACATCTGACCTGGCGATAACAATTTCTTAATAACCATTACGCCTATTTCATCCAAACGAGACACATCAATTTCATAAATAAATCTTCTATAGCCCATACTAAAACCATTAATATCCTAATTTTCCTCACATCAAAAAAAAAAACATCAAAACTAGTAAGAAAAAAATCATTAAATAAATTTCCATGTATTTATATCCATGTTCCTCTCTTTCTCTCTCTCTCTCTAATCACTATACTAAAATTATCTTGATTCAGGTTATATAAATAAATCTCTCACATAAACAAATATTCCTTTTTTTCTCATACCAAATGATCACAAATGATGAAACCATGGTCACCATCATCATAAAAACTTCAGACAGAAAAAAAAAGGAAAAATATATCATTTATATTGGTTTCTACCATTCGAAATTCTCCCCATCAAAAGAAAAAAGTACACTGCGAATTTATGCATATGAATACTGTCCAGCATATACACACACACATAAATACATGTATAAACTGGCGACCTGAATGAAAATTTTCGCACAAGATTGGTACAAGATATGCAATAATGCGGTAACGGAGCGTGAATTTCTTGGCACGACAGCTTGGAGCCTTGACCTTCGTGCCTTCCCAGTAACTCTCCACATAGAAACGAGTACACACGTATGCATACACACATACATATATGAACACACTTGTCTCTTTCACTTTGTCGGGTTCTCATGTCTACAGTTGGCATATATAGCCAGACGTCTCTCCCGATCCCGCGCCATAACTCAACGACCATGTGAATGTTTCACTACGTTGAGAGAATTTACAGTGGATAAGTTAATGGCAATCACGTCATTCGTTGATTTATATCAACGTAATCAATTTGATTAAAACGCTTTTACACGAGTAATTGGTTGAATGGGTAATTGTGGTTGGTTGCACGATAACATACTCAATGCACTGATAAAACATCAACGAGAGAATTGTTTTGCAGGCAATGAAAATATCCCCTCAAATAAACAAAAGAAGAAATGCATCAAAACTGATGAACAGTGGAAAGAGACAAATAAATTCTTTACTTCTACTCAAATTTCGTTAAATAATTCTTCAATTCTCAGTATAATACAAAATCATTTTAAAACTTCCTCTCATTCCCATCGTGTTTTGTAATAAATAATTTACTATTCGTTGTTTCTATTTATGTTTAGAATATTGAATGAATGAATAAAACATTGAATGTAAATTCTCATCAGATTTGTCAAGCATTCACAATATATATATATATATATATATATATATATATATATATATATATATACATGTGCATATATATTCCAATTAAATAGCTCCAGAAAACTTGTCTGTGTGTATTCAATTCTGTTATAACCTTCAACAAGAAGATGAACACGACCACCATCACCACCACTTGTTGAAGACCGGCCATGTGTCGCCATTCTGCCATGAATGTCTGGTTCTGTAAGCGTCTATGTACACAGACACAGGTACAGATAGACAGACACACACACATACACACGATTTATTCCAACATCCGCGTATAAGTACAGTCAATAACAAAAATAATTGCTAACCATCAACAAATTAATGTGTGAGAAAAGAAAAAAAAAAAGAGACACTTTCCAACTCAACGTTTAAATTCAACAGTCGCAATAAATTAAATAACTGATATCGCAATCGTTACAGCAACTTTCAAATTGCGAAGAAATGAAATGCGAGTAAAAAATTGTAATTGCGAATGTTTCAAGAGCCAAAATTTGATTTATTAAATCAGGTTGGCTATAAATAATAAATCAAAAGTATTTCATCTAATACATTCACACAACATATATATTCGTAACTTTCGCTGCCATTTGTGCCTTATAATATCTACCATCAACTTCTGTTAACGCTTGTGTACACAGTGAAATTTCTCACATTCAAAATTAATGTATTATTACTACATTAGCACTGTAAAAAAACGATGTCATTTAGTTGTTCGGTAAATCGAAGAGACAAATTATCAACTCAAAAATGTATATAATTATTTCAAAGTGTATTGATGAAAACAAAGAAGAAAACCATTGCGTTTGCGAGAAGCTATATGAATTCGTGTGTGATAGGAAATCATATGTATATATATATATATATATATATATATATATATATATATATATATATAT